>BFEA01000157.1:1655720-1702651 GCA_003427395.1 Chara braunii | reverse complement strand
CTCTCTCTCTCTCTCTCTCTCTCTCTCTCTCTCTCTCTCTCTCTCTCTCTCTCTCTCTCTCTCTCTCTCTTTCTCTCTCTCTCTTCCCATGTTCTTGCGGAAGATTCCTTCTCATTTTGCACATTGGCAGGCTGCTCAGTTCTCTCTCAAAAAAAAAAAAAAAAAAAAAAAAGTGTGGAAGTGTATATTTCCATGTTCTAGTGGTAGATTCATTCGATTTTGCTCATCCTATCGATGGAAGTACCCTCTCTTTCTCTCCCACTCGCTGACGATAAGACACCCACACAACTGGACCCCGCGCCACACACAACACCCCGCAAACCCTGCACTAAGCCCCTGCATCGTCCCACACCCTTATGTACAACCCAACGCAAGGCCTCCGCTCCGCCACCACAAGAAAGTCCACACGTTGTCGCATTTCACAGACGTCGCGCCCTCGTCGGATGTCAAAAACCTCCTCGCGGGTTCGTGGGACTGCACGAAATTTGCTCCGCGAATGGTCCGACTTCTCAGATCAGCCGGACACACTGGGTCTGGTTCTCGGGACGTGAAACTCCCCACGAATAGATTGGAGCCTTGTTTAAAAAAAAAAAAAAATAGAGCTAGTGTGAGTGCCTCGGTCGTAGAATGGGAAAAAATTCATCATGGCCAGTGGTGGTGATCCAAGATTGCTACCATGAAGAGCTTGATTGTTCGTCAAATGCAGAAATATTGAATGTATATTGCAGTATAAAGTGTGAAGATGCATTCAACATTTTTCACTTGGCTAGAGGTGAAGCGCGTCCCTACTTTGGGCCCCGAATTTGCCATTGAAGTTTACGGAAAGACAAACGTGTCATTATGGCATGTGAAGACTACCAAACTTTGCTTCCATCATGGTGTTTCTTCAGGGAATAAACCATTCTCCCTCCAGAAGGCACTACGGGCTTGCTGCACCACTTGCGAAACACCAACAACTGTGCTTTCCACTGAAGTGTGTCAAATTAGAGGAGTCCAGAGTGTTGGCTGAACTCACCAACTTTGGCGAGTTCCGCGCCTACTACAACGCCCGTTATCGAGGGACCTGTTTGGCTGGGAGCTCTTCAGCAGCCATCAGTTTTGTAGACTGACTTCCCATTCAGGCATGCCGTGTAGACAGTTTTGGAACTTAACAGATCATAGATGTAAGCAGAGATAAGGCTAGATTCATTCACAAAGTGGATTGTGCTCACCACCACCCACCTCCACAAAATTTCACTACCTGGATGATTTTTCTTTTTTTTTAATCATCCGCAGGTGGTACCACAGGAGCTGCTAAGAGCACCCCCTCCTGTGGTAATCCCCTCAGATGGCTCCAGAGTCTATTTGTGGGGAGCTGGACCTGCTGGAAAACGGTCCAATGTCCCTTTTTAAGCCACCAGTACTTGGTACAGCTACCGATGTCGAGCCTTCATCGACCCTGTGCGCCAAGTTTAACCGAACTGCCGCAACGATTTTTGGTTTTCGATTTGGTTGCGGCCTCTAGCCAATGTGGTCCGGTAGGCCGAAGCCCAAATGCCGCGGCTCGTTAAACCACAAGTACATGGCTCCAGGCAACTGGAGAACCTGTTTTGAGCCTCTCCGAAAATTTAGAGCGGCGGGCAGCCTCCGAAAGGGGTCCGTGGCCGATAGCTGGCATGTACTGGTGGTTTAACGTGGAAGCGTCGCGGCCGATAGCTGGGCCAAGTACTGGTGGTTTAAAAGAGTACTTAGCGAGTGTGGGCGGCGATACCATCCAGTAACCGACATTCACGGTATGGTTCATAGTGATGGGTGCTCAAGACAAAGTTGGTTTTTGGCAAGTGGTCCGGAGTGCCCCTATATTAATATTACAAATTAATACAATTTTTTTTTATTTTTTTTTGACCTCCACCAGAGTCTACTGCTGTGGGTGATATGAACACCTTTCACTGGCTCCCAGCAGCAGCCTCTGATGGAGCGCTCCTGTGTATTGGTGGGGAGCCTCACCTGCTGGAAAACGGGTCCAGTGTCCCAATGAACGGAAAACGATTTTGCGTCATATTGAATCGTGCAAGAAAATGAGCGAGAGAGATAGACAGAAAACGAAATTGCAACATCACATTGAAGATGAGATAGTAGGGTACCAAGCAGAAAGTAGTATATACCAAGATACAAGCCAAATAAGAGCAATGTAATGAACCCAAATGTCAATGTCAGCCCCAACTCGCCACCATCAACAATGTATTCAATATCGCTCTTCTTAATTGACGCTCAGGGTCCAGCCTACTACTACTCAGTACCTATACTAGCCTACATTTATGACCATGCAACCAGGAAACACTCCAGTAGAAGACCAATGTGCATGACCAAGTCGCATACACATGAGGTATGTGTCTCTTCTTTCTCTCTCTCTCTCTCTCTCTCTCTCTCTCTCTCTCTCACACACACACACACACACACACACACACACACACACACACACATACACACACACACACACAACCTTCCCCTCCACAGTCCCCTGTGCCCGAAAACCGGAAGAAGCTACCTGGTCATGGCAGCTCTCCAGAGTACTCTGAAATACTCTGATCCGGTACACGTCACTTCTTTTCCTCCACTGGAATGGTTGTCTGCTCCCAATTAGCAGGTCCTCACTTCCTTATGCGTAATACTCCACCAACACGTCTTCTTTTTCCACTAGGTGGATCCTACCAATCCGGTCCTTTTCGCAGTTTAGGCCCACCCAGTCTCCTTCCTCCAGTTGGGGGCCCTTCCTCAGAATGGTGTATCATGCCAGAGGTAATCTTTCTATTAGTTATTCAAGCATTTTTTGTGTGTGGTGGCAGTATCGCAGCCATCCTCTCATTCTGTCTGCGCTCGTCCAATCCTTAGCCTCTTCATCCCACAGGTCCCCTACCCGTAACGCCCCATGCTTCACCCAACCTTTCCACGGGGGGTCCGAGTTGCACCTTACTCAGCCCTGGGCGTCAGTGATCCACTTGTTTCCGAAGAGGGGCTGCCTGTACACTTCCTCCCACCTGTTGGGGGATGGTTTGAAGGGTAGGGGCAGCCTTCAAGTTCTCAATGCTTTTAAAAAATGTTTTTTTTTCTTCACATTAGGTGATATCAGACTAAGTTCACAAAAGTCATTTAAACCGCCAATACCTTTCCCGACTGAAAAACTCACCTTCAAGCATGCTGGAACAGTGTTTCACAAGCTGGACACAACGTCTAGTTGGGGGACAACGAGGTGGGCAAATTCCTATCATCAGATCTAGAAAAAAAAAATAAAAAAAATTATGACGAGGTGGAAAGACATCAGTGAGTACTAAGTAGTGTAGCGAGGCCCTTGCCAAATGCGAGGGGCGATGACAAATGTACAACCACCCCTATTCTCGGGGCCTCGCGCCTCTACTCACCAAATATGGAATATGTGAATGAATCTTCCATTGACATATGAAAAGGTACACCGTCATATTTTTTGACTGTTGTGTATACAGTAAGTGTTAGAGAAACTTTGTGGCGCGAACCGACCCCCCCCCCAAATGTTTCAACGTATTATTATTTTTAAATGAGTTGAGAACATAGGATAAAGTGGGGAGTGTTGGGGGGGTTAGTCAGTGGAACATCCTAAAAACAGATCAAGTAAAAAAAAAAAAAAAAAAACAGAAAAATATTTTTTGCGGCGAAACCTTTGAGAGGGTAGTTAGAGGAGGACAAAAAAAATGACTAAGTACCCAAAGACCAAAGGAAAGTGAAATTAGTGTATTCTTTGGCGAAGCCTTCTGGAAGGAAGCGTGATCTTTTTCTCTTTTTTTTTTTTTTTTCTTTTTTTTCCTTTTTCTCTTTCTATATATATCTATCTGGCTATCGACCTATTGTCTTACCATTTTGGTCATTCATACCCAACTGAGGTGGTTCATGTGGCTGCGGCAGGAGATCGATTCTCAGTTAGGCCGCTCAGAAGCGTCACGTTCTGGAGTCTCACACACCTAGCTTAGAGGGAGTGCACTGTGGTTGGGGAGACTGTCACCAGAGGCCCAAGCGTGTCGTCAGCCGCTTCGTCAGACATGAACTAATGAGTTACTGTAAATTTCGTGTTTCAGAATTGTGTTTCTCTATCTCTTCATATATACATATAGAACATTTCAGCGAAACCCTAACGAGGGTGAGTACGTGGTTGACCCACAAAAAACGGCTAAGTTTCCAAAGAAGAATCTTCCACTGACATATGGAAAGATACACCATCATATTTCTTGTGTTGTGCATGCGGTAAGTGTTAGAAAAACTTTGTGGCGCGAACCCCCCCCCCCCCCACCTGTTTTAATTTATTATTATTTTTGAATGAGTTAAGAACGTACAATAAGGTGAGAAGTGTTGGGGAGGGTTAATCAGTGAAACATCCTAAAAACAGATTAAGTAAAAAAAGAGAAAAAAAAAAGACAGAAGAGTATTTTTAACGACGAAGCCTTTGTGGGGGTTAGTTAGAGGAGGACCCAAAAAACGACTAAGTACCCAAAGACCAAATAAAAGTGAAATTAGTGTATTCTTCGGCGAAGCCTTCTGGAGGGAAGCATGATCTTTTTTTTTTTTTTTTTTTTTCGCTCTTTCTCTTTNTGGAGGGAAGCATGATCTTTTTTTTTTTTTTTTTTTTTCGCTCTTTCTCTTTATATATGTATCTATCTGTCTATCGACCTATTGTCTTAGCATTCTGGTCATTAACTCCCAGATCAAGTGGTTCATGTGGCTACGGCTCGATACTGATCCGCACAGCCTAGGTCGGACTTCAACAGCAGATCGATCCTCAGTTAGGCTGCTAAGAAGCGTCACGTTCTGGAGTCCCATACACATAGCTTAGAGGGAGTGTATTATGGTTGGGGAGACTCTCGCCAGAGGCCCAAGCGTGTCGTTTGCCGCTTCATCATACATGAACCAATGAGTTAGTGTAAATTTCACTTTTGAGAATTATATTTCTTACTCTCTACCTGTCTCTCTCTATCTCTTCATATATACATATTCAACATTTCGGCAAAGCCCTGAGGAGGATGAGTAGGTGGTTGACCCACAAAAAACGACTAAGTTCCCAAAGAAGAATCTTTCACTGACATATGGAAAGATACACCATCATATTTTTTGTCCGGGGAGGTTGAGTGGGCGGTTGACCCCCCAAACCGACTAGGTTCCCAAAGAAAAAAAAGAAGAAAAATATTCGTAATCTTCGGCGACGCCCTGGGAAGTTGAGTGGGCGGTCGACCCCCAAAAACGACAAAGTTCCCAAACAAAAAAAACAAGAAAAATAAGTGTAATTTTCGGCGAAGCCCTGGGGAGGTTGAACGGGCAGTCGACCCCCCAAAACGAGTAAGTTCCCAAAGAAAAAAAAGAAGAAAAATAAGTGTAATCTTCTGTGAAGCCCTCGGGAGGTTGAGCGGGCGGTCGACCCCCGAAAACGACTAAGTTCCCAAAGAAAAAAAAAAAGAAAAATAAGTGTAATCTTCGATAAGCCCTGGGGAGGTTGAGCGGACGGTCGACCCCCCAAAACGACTAAGTTCCCCAAGAAAAAAAAGAAGAAAAATAAGTTTCATCTTCGGCGAAGCCCTTAGGAGGTTGAGCGGGCGGTCGACCCCTAAAAACCACTAAGTTCCCAAAGAAAAAAAAGAAGAAAAATAAGTTTCATCTTCGACGAAGCCTTGGAGAGGTTTAGCGGGCGATGGACCCCCCAAAAAGACTAAGTTCCCAAAGAAAAAAAAGAAGAAAAACAAGTGTAATCTTCGGCGAAGCCCTTAGGAGGGTTAAGTGGACGAGGACCCTAAAAACCTCTAAGTCTCCAAAGAAAGAAAAGAAGAAAAATAAGTGTAATCTTCGGCGAAGCCCTTGGGAGGTTGAGCAGGCGGTCGACCCCCAAACCGACTGAGTTCCAAAAGAAAAAAAAGAAGAAAAATAAGTGTTATCTTTGGCGAAGCCCTGGGAGGTTTAGCGGGCGGTGGCCCCCCAAAAACGACTAAGATCCCAAAGAAAAAAAAGAAGAAAAATAAGTGTGATCTTCAGCGAAACCCTGGGGAGGTGGAGCGGGCGGTCGACCCTAAAAAACAACAAAGTTTCCAAAGCAAAAAAGAAAGAAAAATAAGCGTAATCTTCGGCGAACCCCTGGGGAGGTTGAGCGGGCGGTCAACCCCCCAAAACGACAAAGTTCCCAAAGAAAAAAAAGAAGAAAAATAAGTTTAATCTTCGGCGAAGCCCTGGGTAGGTTGAGCGGGCGGTCGACCCCCCAAAACGACTAAGTTCCCAAAGAAAAAAAAGAAGAAAAATAAGTGTAATCTTCGGCGAAGCCCTGAGAAGGTTAAGCGTCCGAAGACCCTACAAACCACTCAATTCCCGAAGGAAAAAAAAATAAGAAAAATAATTGTAATCTTCGGCGAATCCCTGGGAAGGTTGAGCGGGCGGTCGACTCCCCAAAACGACTAAGTTCCCAAAAAAGAAAAAAAAAGAAAAATAAGTGTAATCTTCGGCGAAGCCCTGGGAGGGTTAAGTGGCGAGGACCCTAAAAGCCACGGCGAAGCCCTGGGGAGGGTTAAGTGGACGAGGATCCTAAAAGCCACTAAGTTCCCAAARAARAAAAAAAAAAAAAAAAAAAAAGTGTAATCTTCGGCGAAGCCCTMWCAAGTTGAGGGGGCGGTTGACCCCCCAAAACGACTAAGTTCCCAAAAAAAAAGAAAAGAAGAAAAATATGTGTAATCTTCGGCGAATCCCTAGAGGTTGAGCGGGCGGTCGACCCGTAAAAACCACTAAGTTCCCAAAGAAAAAAAAGAAGAAAAATAAGTGTAATCTTCGGCGACGCCCTGAGTAGGTTGAGCGGGCGGTCGACCCCCAAAAACGACCAAGTTCTCAAAGAAAAAAAAGAAGAAAAATAAGTGTAATCTTCGGCGAAGCCCTGGGGAGGTTGAGCGGACGGTCGACCCCCAAAAACGACTAAGTTCCTTAAGAAAAAAAAAGAAGAAAAATAAGTGTAATCTTCAGCGAAACCCTGCGGAGGTTGAGCGGATGGTCAACCCCCCAAAACGATTAAGTTCCCAAAGGAAAAAAAATAAAAAAATAAGTGTAATCTTCGGCGAAGCCCTGGGGAGGGTTAAGCGGACGAGGACCCTGAAAACTACTAAGTTTCCCCCAAAAAAAGAGAAGAAAAATAAGTGTGAATTTCGGCGAAACCCTGGGGAGGTGGAGCGGGCGGTCAAGCCCCCAAAACGACAAAGTTCCCAAAGAAAAAAAAGAAAAAAAATAAGCGTAATCTTCGACGAAGCCCTGGGGAGGTTGAGCGGGCGGTCGACCCCCCAAAACGACTAAGTTCCCAAAGAAAAAAAGGAAGAAAAATAAGTGTGATCTTCGGCGAAGCCCTGGGTAGGTTGAGCGGGCGGTCGACCCACAAAAACGACTAAGTTCCCAAAGAAAAAAAAGAAGAAAAATAAGTGTCATCTTCGGCGAAGCCCCGGGAAGGTTAAGTGGCCGAAGTCCCTAACAACCACTAAGTTCCACAAAAAAAAAAAGAAAAAAAATAATTGTGATCTTCGGCGAAGCCCTGGGAGTTTAAGCGGGTGGAGGACCCCCCAAAACGACCAAGTTCCCAAAGAAAAAAAAGAAGAAAAATAAGTGTAATCTTCAGTGAAGCCCTGGGAGGGTGAAGTGGACAAGGACCCTAAAAACCACTAAGTTCTCAAGGAAAAAAAAGAAGAAAAATAAGTGTAATCTTCGGCGAAGTCCTGGGGAGGTTGAGCAGATGGCCGACCTCCAAAGACGACTAAGTTCCCAAAGGGAAAAAAAAAGAAAAATAAGTGTAATCTTCGGCGAAGCCCTGGGAGGGTTAAGTGGACGAGGATCCTTAAAACTACTAAGTTCCCAAAGAAAAAAAAGAAGAAAAATCAGTGTGATCTTCGGTGAAACCGTGGGGAGGTGGAGCGGGCGGTCGAACCCCAAAAACGACCAAGTTCCCAATGAAAAAAAAGAAGAAAAATAAGCGTAATCTTCGACGAAGCCCTGGGGAGGTTGAGCGGGTGGTCGACCCCCCAAAACGACTAAGTTCCCAAAGAAAAAAAAGAAGAAAAATAAGTGTGATCTTTGGCAAAGCCTTGGGTAGGTTGAGCGTGCGGTGGACCCACAAAAAAGACTAAGTTCTCAAAGAAAAAAAAGAAGAAAAATAAGTGTGATCTTCGGCGAAGCCTTGGGGAGGGTTAAGTGGACGAGGATCCTAAAAACCACTAAGTTCCGAAAGAAAAAAAAGAATAAAAATAAGTGTAATCTTCGGCGAAGCCTTGGGAGGTTGAGCGGATGGTCGACTCCCCAAAACGACTAAGTTCCCAAAGGAACAAAAAAAGAAAAATAAGTGTAATCTTTGGCGAAGCCTTGGGGAGGGTTAAGTGGACGCGAACCCTGAAAACTACTAAGTTCCCAAAGAAAAAAAAAAAGAAAAATAAGTGTAATCTTCGGCGAAGCCCGGGGAGGTTGAGCGGGTGGTGGACCCCCCAAAACGACTAAGTTCTTAAAGAAAAAAAAGAAGAAAAATAACTCTAATCTTCGGTGAAACCCTTGGAGGGTGAAGTGGACGAGGACCCTAAAAACCACTAAGTTCCCAAATAAAAAAAAGAAGAAAAATAAGTGTAATCTTCGGCGAAACCTTGGGGAGGTTGGGCGGGCGGTCAACCCCCCAAAACGACTAATCCCCCAAAACGACTAAGTTCCGAAAGAAAAAAAAAAAAGAAAAAAAAGTGTAATCTTCGGTGAAGCCCTGGGGAGGTTGAGAGGGCGGTCGACCCTCAAAAACGACTAAGTTATCAAAGAAAAAAAAGAAGAAAAATAAGTGTGATCTTCGACGAAGCCCTAGGGAGGGTTAAGTTTACGAGGACCCTAAAAACCACTAAGTTCCCAAAGAAAAAAAAAAAAAAAAATAAGTGTAATCTTCCGCGAAGCCCTGGGGAGGTTGAGTGGCGGTGGACCCCCCAAACGACTAAGTTCCCAAAGCAGTATAGGTATGAGGATGAGAGATTATCATAGTGTTAGTGCTACCTACGCACGGAATCTTTTTTAAAAATTTAGTGAATATTTACAAGGTCCTTAACCATCGGGGCGACTAGGTTTAACGACCTAATCACATGCCTAAAGAAAGGAAAAACTGTGGTGCGCTATGTTTGTATACATTCTATGGTTGAGCTAGACAATTGTTCCATAAGGTTGGATGATTTAGCTTTACGCCTTATGTAAGTTGGGTATAAGGGATAAATCATTGAAAGACTATGAACTATTGTGGGTAAGGTTAACTTTGGGATGGTGAGAGTACTTACCATTGTGGTTTGGACTTGCATGTGGCTAAGTGAGATCCTTACTTAGTCAATTTTCAGTTTGACAGGTAGTTGTTTTAGTTGCTCGCCGCGTGCTAGAACTATAGGAATTAATTCAATTTTTGCATTTTTTAGGCTAATTTTTTTTAGGTAAATTCTCACATCTTTTTGGATCATTTGTTATACTTGGCTTTGTATAAATCTTTAAAAGATACTTCTCTTACGAGAAACGCTGCCGAGATTTATAGAAAACAAAACAATTAGTAAAAATTTGGAATACCTTCTTTTATAGGGGAAGTGTTGCCCAAATTTTGGCCATTTTAGGGAGTTAAACAAAATTTGACTTTGGAAAGTCGATATTATTTCAGATTTTGTACTTAGGCTTGTATAAATTTTGGAAAGTTGTTTTCTCTATGGGAAGTATTGCCAAAATTTCTGCAAATATAAGGAGTTAGTTAAGTTTTGTCGTGGAAGGAACTCAAAATTTATTTAGAGTTCTTATCTAACTTAGTATAAATCTGGGAAACCTACTTTTCTAAAGGAGATGATGCCAAAAATTTTACTAATTTATGAAGTTAGACAAAATTTGAATTTATAGAGTTAAGGATTATTTATGTTTTCGTATTTGAGTTAGTATAAATTATGAGAAAACATTTTTCCTACGGAAAGCACAACCGAATTTTTTTTAGTTTAAAGGAGTCGGATTGTATTTTGACAGGTGGCGATTCTGACAATGCACCCTACATATGGGAAATGTTGTCAATGGTCTACCTTTCTTTGGGCACTCGATAGGAGGTAGACTTAGACTTAATTAGTGGAAGAATCTTGAGTGAGAATGTGTTGTGGAGATTCATTCCCCATACACTAATAGTCTAGTTTTAGTAAATTTGTCCATCTTGTGTTACAAATCCTCTTGATCGTTTCGATTTAGGATTGAACTAGATTCAACTTGATCCCACGATGATCATCTTCTGTTATCACTGATAACAGATCGGTTGTCGATTCGCCGGTTTCCGATTCAACTCCAATTCACTTTCACTAACTCAACTTAAAGACTTCAATCTTTTTGGTTTGAATTGTTTCGTTGAGTTTTCACCCGGACTTTATTGAATGGTCATTTAACAAAGATACCGAGTGCTTTATTTATGGAAGGTTGGATAAAGGTTGGGGCTTGTATGACTTAAACGAGGGGTGTGAGCACAGAGAATAGTTGAAGTTGGCCCCATGTAGTACATAAACTTTTTGGTGAATCTTTAATGTGATTGCATGTACGTTTTCTGGCTCGGATTCCGAATTTGACTGTCGACGACCACATACATATATATGGTTGAGAGGAATCTCATTGCGATTGTGCACAAGCAGTTATCGGGTAGCTGAAAATTCATGAATGAAAATTATGAAGTGAGAGTTTTAGGCAGTCTGAAAATTATGAATGGTCCTGTAGTGGTGAAAGGTCTGAAGACCCTGAAAACCACTTGTTTAGGAAGGTTGCATCCTGAAGTGGTCAAGTGAGAGTTTGGGCAGTCTGAAAATCCTAAATGGTCCTGAAGTGGTGAAAGGTCCGAAGACCATGAAAACCACCTTTCACACTTAAGGATGCAGTTTGCCTAAACAAGTGGTTTTCAGGGTCTTCAGAGTTTTCACCCCTTCAGGATCATTCAAGATTTTTGAACCTGAATGCTCCTGAAGTGGTGAAAGGTCCGAAGACCCTGAAAACCACATGTTTAGGCAGACTGCATCCTAAAGTGGTGAAGGGTGTCCTGAAGTGGTGAAAGGTCCGAAGACCCTGAAAACCACCTAATTAGGCAGGCTTCATCCTGACGTAGTGAAGGATGTCCTTAAGTGGTGATGAAAAATACGACTATTGCTAACCTTCTCTCTGATTGTGAGAAGTGATCGTCCTATATTATATACTCCTTTTATATATGTACATACTTATGCCTTGAGTGTTCCCGCGACCTATTGTGACCGTGCGTAACGGTTAATCAAAGTATGCCTTCAGAGGAAAAGAAAATCCCCTTTTACATTTGTTTTTTAAGAGTTTTTATAGTTGGACGTTGTAGTCCGTGGCAACTGTCAAAGTCAAACCCCTTGATTTCTCCCTAGACCTTGGATGATGGAGTTTGCCTCAAAAGGCTTGAGACACGAATGTCACCACAGGTATGAACCTGTGTACCACCCACTCTTCGCGGGGTGCACAAAAGGGTGTGGTTCTCAACCGCTTAGGCGGTTGTCGAACGTCAATAGATTAACCCCTTAAGGCGAGTGTGAGCCGACACTTGAGTGTCGAACGAGACCCGCGAGACTATCGAGGACCGTGTGATTATGGGTGCTACAAAGTACTCCATCGTTGCTACTGCTTACGTACGCTTGCATTGCTAGTCAATATGAGAAGGTCTTGCGTCCACGAGGGTTTATACTAAGTCTCGTGGGCGTCGCCTATCCGATTTTTACGTCAGAAGGTTATGGGTTAGATATTGACAGGACTAAGAGTGTCTCGTTTTGTTTCGTTTGAGTGTGTTTTTAAGTTTATGATTCTAAGAGTGGTGTAACGCATGGTGAGTGGGATGTGTCCTGGTCTACCGACGATAAGTCGCGCTCGGGACTTCAGCTCCCCCAATGCGTCAGTTCGCGTGCGGATCCGATAGAGGCGTAAAACCACTTGTACCCCCTATGCCACAACGTACGAGAAAATACCCTCGGATGGTCCACCTCTGCGATTGCAACTGATTAGCCTTCGTATTGTGGATTGGTAGCTCGGTGGGGATACGTTGTCGAGCGCATCGGTCCCGTACCGCGCAGGGCGGGGCCTTCCCGGTCGCGTCACACAGGAGTTGAGTCTACCTCGTCGTGAATACGCATGGAGCTTCTGCAAGCCGCTCCGATCGAGTGCGCCAGCGATACCATTCACGAGCGCTTGCGACAAGATAGGGGCTACGTGAGGCACAACTTACCTCCACCGCAC
Source organism: Chara braunii (assembly GCA_003427395.1). NCBI lineage: Eukaryota > Viridiplantae > Streptophyta > Charophyceae > Charales > Characeae > Chara > Chara braunii. Next base: position 1,690,384 of record BFEA01000157.1, on the reverse strand, counting down.
GGGAGTTGTCACCTCCCTTCGGTGGGCGTATCCCCACCGAGCTACCAGTCCACAGTACGAAAGTTAATCAGTTGCAATTCCATAGGTAGACCTGCTAAGGGCGTTTCTCGTACGCTGTAGCATAGGGGTTACACGCGGTCCCACACCTCTATCGGACCAGCACGTGAACCGACGCAGTGGGGGGGCTGAACTCCCCAGCGCGACTTGTCGTCGGTCGACGAGGACCCATCCCACATACCACGCGTCACACCACAACACTGACACACACGGAATGAGACAAAACAAACAACACAACACCACTCCTAGTCTCTTTTTGTAGCCATCCCATACCCTTGAGACGCGGAAATCGGATATGCGACTCATGTGAGACGCAAAATCTTCCCATATCGGCTAACAATGCATAATTACGCAAGCAGTCACAATGATGACGTACTATGTAATGCCCATAATCAAGCGGTCCCACGTGAATCCGAGTACCGCTTATGACACTCAACTGTCAATTTCGAAGTATCATGAGGATCGACCCCATCACGATATTGCACGGCTGAAAAAACAGTCATTCGGCCCCCTCGGCACCATCGCCCCTTAGGTTGATGTCCCGGTGGGCAGGGCAAATAGGCTCTGCGTGGGGGGTGATCCCTTCCACGAGGAGTCTAGGAACTGGGGTGTCCTAAACAAGGACCTCGAATCCAGGTGCAGAACCAATGTCCTACTATAAAATTTTAAGAAGCAAACCAGCGAAAAGAGGGGAGTCTTTTCTCTCAGTCACAACTTTATTTAAACCTTGAGCGTGGGCACCACAGGCCGCGTGAACACTCAAACATAGGTATGTACGTATATATATATTTATAGAGGGGAATGAAATATGTGACGATCACTTCTCACAATCACAGTGAGACTTCTCTCAATCATTTATATGTATATGATTGCAGACCGTCAATTCCAAAGTCCAAACCATAAAACGTATCTGCAATCACATCAAAGAATTGACAAAAAATTCACACACTACATGAGGTCAACTTCAATCATTCTCTATACTCAGACCCCTTACTTTAGCCATGCAAACCCCAACCTTTATCCAACCTTTCAAAATAAATACTCAGTACCTTTGTTAAATGACCATTCAATAAAAGTCTGGATGAAACCTTAATAAAACAATAAAACCACCAGGGCTAAAGCCTTTAGGTTGTGTAGTCGAGCGTAGATTGAAGTTGAGTCGTAAACCGACGAATCGACAACCGACCTGTTATCAGTGATAACAGAAGATGATCCTTGTAAGATCAAACTGAAATTAGTCCGAATCTTGAATTAGATATCCAAAGAAGGTCTGTATCATAATACATGTCAATGCTCAAGCTAAATCATCAGCGTATGAGAAATTAATCTTCATAGCAAATCCTTACTCCATATTGTCTGCTAAGTAAATTTAAGTCTACCCTTAAACCTGCGTCCAAAGAAGAGGCAGATCTTTGGCATAATCTCCTCTATACAGGGTGGATTGTAAGTATCGCCACCTGTCAAAATAAAATCTATCTCCTCTAAACTAAGAAAAAACTAGTAGCGTTTTCCGTAGGAAAAGTGCCTTTTCAGAATTTATACTTGCTTAAATATGAAAATTGAAATAATATCTAACTTTGAAAAGTCAAATTTTGTCAAACTCTCAGAATTAGTAAGAACTTGGGCAGCACTCTCCTTAGAAAATGAGACTTTCCAGGTTTATATTAAGTCAGATACGAATTCGGAATCAAAACTTGAGTTCAACTTAAAATAAAATTTAACTAACTCCTTAGGTTTGTAAAAATTTCGTCAGCACTCCCTTTAGACAAGTGTTATCCCTAGATTTATACAAAGCTAAATTTATAATCTAAAATAACTTTGACTTCTCAAAGTTCAATTTTGTCTAAATTTCTGAATTAGCAAAAAATTGGGTAGCACTCCCTTTAGAAAATGAGACTTTCCAGATTTTTACTAAGTCATTTATAAAATTTACACAAACTTCATTTTGAAAAGTCAAAATATAACTAACTCCTTGCATTTGCAAAAATTTCAGCAGCGCTTCCCGTAGAGAAAGTAGTTTACCAAGATTTGTACAAAACCAAGTATAACAAAAAATCCCAGAGGGTGCGAAAATTGACCTAAGTAAAAAAAACTTAGCTTAGAAAATGCAGGAATTGAAACTAACTCCTATAGCTCTAGTACGTGGTAAGCATCTAAAACAATTATCTGTCAAACTGAAACTCAGACCAAGTAGTAATCTCACTTCAATCACGTGCAAGGCTTAACCATAAAAGATAAGTACTCTTACCATCCCCAAGTCAATCTTATCAAACAATAGTTCATAGACTTTCAATGATTTTATCCCTTTATTCCTAGATTATATAAGACATAAAGCTAGACCACTCAAACTTATGGAACAATGTCTAGCTCACACATTAAGTATACACAAACAAAGGACATAACCACTTCTCTTTTCTTTGGGCATGAGACTAGGTTATCCAGCCTAGCCGCCCTGAACTGTTTAAGTATTCAAATTGTATATAATTATCTGCACTTAATATTTTAAGGTAGCATATGGTTGAACTGATCATCTTAGCTCGAGGTTCAGCCTGCCCCTTCTTATCACGAGTTCATTCTTAATTAATACTCTCTTCAGTTTGTGATAAACTATAGTCAGACCACCCAAACTTATGAGACAGTGTCTGACTAGCCTGTTCATAGGTAAAGTAGTAGTAAAGTATTGTCAAGTTATAACCTCTTGGTTACAGCATGTGCATGACATTGGACCAAGACCACCCAAACTTATGGAACATGTTTGGTCCTTTGTCCGATTTATTTTTCTTAATGGTGAAGCAGGAAGAGGTTGAGCCACCTAAACTTATGGAACATGCTCAGATCCCCTCATCCAAAACAAAAAGAAACTGAGAAAACTCAAACTTAACAAGACAACCAAGCCACCCAAACTAATGGGACAGTGTTTGGTCCCCCAAAAGTCATCCACAGACAACCCTCGCAAGTCAGAGTAACCAGACCACCCAAACTTATTGAACATGTCTGATCCTCCAGGCAACTCAAAAATAAACATAGTACTGAACCTAACCAAACTTATGGAGACTTGCCCAACCTTTGATAGACCCAGTCAGACACAAGCAATACTACCTTCCTCACATCCCTCCCCCATATGCAACCCCTTTCCACAATCTGCTTTCAATCGGACAATGAAACGGAAACTGAAATTACACATGCATTCATTTACTTAAGTCTGAATCTTGTCCTGAAAGTCAAACCGAAAGTCAAAGTAGGGATGTACATCATATACTTAGTCAAAGTGTGATAGGGAATACAGATAAGGGTTGTAACTGGGCTTATAGAAGGAAGATGAAACCTTCACATCTTTGTTCCCTGCCTCCATAACTCCTCCTGAGTTCCGACACAACTCCCTCAATCGGAGCGCAGACTCCCCACAGAGTCGTGTTGCGGTCCTACGGGTTGCAATCCTGCCTGACGCCTTCCTCTTTGAACAGGATTAGACTGAGATTAAGAAAGGCAGAATAAGGGATTTCAGACGCTCAAGATGCAAGAGGGGGACTGACTCAACTCCCAGGAGAGGGCCTTGAAATCTCTATACGCCAGAGGGCCCCGCAGTGATGGCAGAAAATGCACTGCAATCTGGTCAACTGAAGTCAAACTGCGAGTTGTTGACTTCCATCATGGTTCTCCGAATCGCAGCAATAGCCTCTCCTATAAGAATCCCATTCACTCCTCCAAGCTTGAGCTTGCAGCTCCGAGGTTTGCCTCTGACTACTCTGTGCAGTGAAACAAACAGTGACTCAGCCAATAGCTAAGTCTGCACCCTCACGGGCGGCCTCCTCACGGATGCAGGCTGGTGGAACAGACGACATACTAGTCAACACAGAAATCCGTAGCCCTGCCAATTGGACTGCTGCAACCTCGCCTAAAGCGCTGAGTGTTGCATCCTTCGTTGATCCTCCAGCTGCTACTTCGTTCTACTGCAACTTACACTATCTGCCAATAGGTAAGTCCCCAACTCCTTCGGTCGGCCTCACGCTTCTCCCACGCTCTGTATCTGGTCGTACTAACGACCAGATTCAATTCAACACCAATGGTCTCTAGGGCCGAAAAACACAGTACTGATTGCAGGGAGTACGACGACCATGATCATGATGGCATCAATTACCGCAAAGGGCCCGATGATATTAATCACAGGCGGCAACTGCTTTGCTCCTTTATTGCTCATATACACAAATGAAGGATTTATCTTCTGCAGATACACGAGAAGATACACTCGAAGTCATCTCCCGTCTATGGTCGTGCAAGTCACAATCAAACCTTCCTCTAAATCGAGGGGAAGTACATCGAAAGACTTCACATCAGGCCGTGCGTTGTCAGCCACATAAGTCAGGTGAGTACCTCTCTCTCTCTCTCTCTCTCTCTCTCTCTCTCTCTCTCTCTCTCTCTCTCTTTTTTTTTTTTCTCTCTCTCTCCCTCTCTCTCTCCCTTCCTCTTTGGCGAGTTCCGCCCTCTCTGCCAACTATCCTCCACCGATCACTTGCTTCCTCCTGCTTCTTTTCCTCCCTCATACTTGTCAGTGCTTTCTCCTTGTTCCTCTGTCCGCCATCTCTATACTTCTAACACCAACGCTGTCGGCGCGAATACCCTTACAAGGGTATCCGCCCTGGTTTTCGCAAGTGACAGAAAAAATGGGTTTGGTTGAAGTAAGCCGTGCGAGGCACGACCACGTTCGGGGCCCGCCCCGACTAACTAAGGGGGTATGTGGGCGCGCAGTTTTAAGGCGCGCGTGTGATTTTTATGATTGAGTGAGCGGCCGGTCTAGTCGACCGACCTGGACCGTGCTATGGGTTGTTTAGGGGGTGAAGACTCGGTTTTGTTGGCGTGCTCGACCGATGGTAGGACTGGCACGCCGGTAGGCATACGGGGCGGCCACAGCGGGGTCCAAGTAAGCCGGCGCGGGTGCCTAGCATTGGCACGCCGGCCGCGGCTAGGAGAGGAAGGCCCAAGCTGCTGTTTCCAGGCCTAGGCACGGCGCGGTATCACTTCATATCGAAGTTCGCACTTCATGGCGCCAGGCTGGGGCATAGCCCTATAGGTTACGGTGGCGGACTACTACTACGAGGATTCAAGGATCGAGGCCAACGGACGTCAGCGCAGCAACAGTGGCGGTGGAGGAAACCGAGGGGTTAAGGGTCCGACCGGGCTATCCCCCTCTGGTTTTGTTAGTGGGGGTTTTGTTTAAGATATTTTGTTTTATTTTTGTCTTTCCTTTTTATTCGTGGGCTCGTTTTGGGCTTAGGGCGTGATACCGCGGCTGGTAGTTCAGACGCTGGTGAGCCGCAGGGGAGTGTTAGCACGGCCCCGTAAGCAGAGGATATGTGTAGATCGGAGTGGGGGCGGGGCCGCGGCTGAGGGCTGTCGGAGTGGTGGATGCCGTTACACGGGGTGGTATGGGAAGCCGGAGGGTGAACCCGGGCGCCAATGGGGCCAGATGCGGGTGGAAAGCAAAAGGGGCAATGGCCACACCCTCTCATGCCGACGGAGCGGGGGTTAGGGAGGCGAAACGGCCTTTGGGACCACCGCGGGGCATTACCGCAGCCGGGTCCGTCGTGACATCCGTTAGAATCAGAATAATACAGAGAAGGTCGGCCCGACTCCTAGGCGAAGACGATGTGTATAAAGTCGGGGTGACATTGAAAGGCCGTGGACGAACCCGGACGTAGATGGGGAAAGGTGCGTGCAAAAAGGGGGGGGACGGTGTCCGCCCCACCCCCCACCCACTAGCAGGCCAAGATCGAGGAGGCCGAGTGGCTTTTACTACCGCTACGTGGCATCGCCCCGGCCGTATCACTAGGTAGTTGGTGGGAGATCGGGCAACGCCGGGGAAGGTAGTGTGGCCCAAGCGGGCGGGCGGGCCTCATAAGTAAAAGCAGCTTCAGTGGTTGGGAGTTTTTCTTGTGTGTGCGAGAATCGGGCGGTGCCAGGCGGCGCGGTGTCGGGTTTTTGTTGGCGGCAACACAGTAAGGAACGGGGATGAACCCGAACGGCGAATCGTGTCGGGTACATTCGGAGGTGAAGGAAAAGGGCGACGAGCGGCGGAGCGAGGTAGCCGGGCCGCGGATGAACGGGGGACGAGACAGTAAGGAGGCAGCGGGGGAGCGTAGCGGATGACGACACCAAGGGAGCGAAGTGGGACGGAGAGAGGCAGTGGACGAACTCGGATGGGGGTCGCAATCTGGTGAATGCGGAGTTACGGGAGGAGGGAGGAGGGCGCAGTTGGGAGAGCTCAGCCCGCTCGATCCGTGACAGAATCAAGCTGGGAAAGTGGCTGTTTGGGGGATTTGTGGGCAAGCGAGTGTGATAGCCGGGTTAGATTCAATGTTAGAATTAACGGTTAGGCGAAAGAAGAGAAAGGGGGGGGCGTCGAGCTATGGCGGAGGAAGGTGGGAATGGCGGGATTTCGGTCGCCGTCTGGCCGATTCCGACGTGAGAAGACCCTATACCAAGGCTTTGGGGTGAGGCGAGTATGGGGGCGAAGGCAGATTAGGAGTTGGAGCGGTGTAGATGGCGGGGCGTTGCGCGGAGGCTGTGTGAGGAAGGGGAGCGTTTTAGCGGGAGGGTGTATCCGCCCACGTTCTAGTGGTGGGTTCATTCAATCCTTACTAAAGCGAACAACGGGAGGCCACGAAGACAGCGGTGAGGTTGGAAACAAGGGGAGTGGGTGAGGAAGCAGAATTTTAAATTTAACAGTGTAACTTTCCGTGACCCAACGGAGAAGATCATTCGATTTTGTTCGTTTYCATCGAGCAGTAATAGGGAGTTAGCCGCGGGAGGTTTTGGGATATACTTGTTGGTCTGCGTGTGTGAGTAGGAGCCGCACCGAGTTTTGCGTCTTGGGTACAATGCATCTGGCCTGGCCTGGCCAGTAGATCCATTCGACTTCAAGAGAGAAGTAGTGGGGAGGCAGCGAGCAGACGGGTAAATTGGAGTGTCGCACAGGTAAAGAGAGAGAGAGAGAGAGAGGTCACTTCCCTGAGCACCGAGCAAGGAGGGATACCACTGTCTGCCAGCCATTGGGGACTGAGCGACGACAGCGGGCGAACGGGCAGGGCTCGAGAGTTGTGGGAATAAGGGGAAGAGAGCCGCCTGCTGGCGGGTGTGGGGATCAGCTGGTGGAGCAAGGAGTGCAGGCTGCAGGCCAGTCCGTTGGCTGGCGAGCTCGCAGAGGGCCAGGCTGTCTGCGGTTGATTGAGCAGGCGGCTAGCAGCAGTCCTTGTGGGGCGGATTGAAGACCAGGTTACGGACTGCGGGTAGTAGACTACTGGCTGCGGCAGAACGCTGTGCATCGCTGCTAACTGTGGTGAACGGGTGCTGTTGATAACTGTTTCTGGTTCTTGTGCGATCGTGCGAAGTGACTTGGAAAGGTGTATAGGCTTAGAGGGGTGGTCAGGGAGGACGAGTAAGAGGGGTTAGTGTTGCGATCTAGAGGGCCGTCAGGGGTTCTACTTCGGTGGGTTGACTGCGCTGTGACCGAGTTGTTACGCTTGGCCATCATTGCGGGGTCCTCAGGCGATCGAAGGTATCAAGGCCCTCTCCTGCGAGTCTGAGTGCACCTTTTTTGGATTTGAGAGTCTCAAAGCTATCTACTTCTGCCCTTCTTCCTCTAAGTCTAGTCTGTTGGTTCTGAGAGGAAGGCGGCAGGCAGGATTGCAACCCGTAATCCGCGCCAAGGCCTTTGTGGGAGGTTGCCCCACCGATTGTGGGAGCTCTGCCGGAGCCTAGGCGAGGCTCTGGAGGCAGGGAATTGAGAGGTAACCATTCCTTCCCCTTTATATACCCTGATATAACCCCTACCTGTACATCTTGCTATGTTTGACTGAGTATGCTGCGTGCGCCCCTATTTTGACTTAAGTTTGACTGGCAGGACATAAGTCAGACTAAGTAAAGGAATGTCTTTGCAATCTCAGTTTCAGTTTTGTTGATTGCCTGAAGGCAGATTGTGAACAAAAGGGGTTGCATCTGGGAGAAGGGTGGGTGAAAAGTGGTTTTGCCTAAGCGTGAGTGGGTACTATGGGGTCAGACCAGTTCCATAACATTGGACGGTCAGATTGCTCTGAATTGTGAGGGTCTGACTGTGGCTGACTTTTCGGGGGCCAAACCTGTTCCATAAGATTGGAGGGTTTGGTTGTCATGTTTGATAGGGGTTTGTTCTGTTTGTTTTGTTTCTGATCAAGGAGGTCTGAGCAAGTCCATAAGATTGGACGGCCCAGCCCCCCCTCTTGTTTTATTCTGAGGGGATAATTTTTGCTGAGGGCAGGGCATGTCCATAAGATTGGACGGCCTTGGACTCATGCTGTACACAGTTGGGTCAGAGAGAAACGAACCTGGCAGAAGACCAGACCAGTTCCATAAGATTGGACGGTCTGGCCCAATGCCTCGCACATGCTGGAACCCAAAGGGTTAAATTTTGGCTATATTTTATATTATCCTATTTATGAACAGGCTAGTCAGGCATGGGTTCCATAAGATTGGACGGCCTTGCTATAGCCTATCATAAAATGAAGAAAGTATAATTAAGAGTATAATTGAAGGTAACCCTGGGCAGGTCGGGCCTTGTTCTAAGATGAACGGCTCGGTCCTATGTCCAACTTTTGAACACCAAGCTCAGAGAGGTATATATAAGTTGGATATTAAATAGTTCTGGGCGACTAAGCCTTGTTCTAAGATGAACGGCCTAGTCGTATGCCTAAAAAGAAGAGAGAAGTAGTTGTGCCACCTGTTCGTGTATACTCAATGGCTGAGTCAGGCAAGTTCCATAAGATTGGACGGCTTGACTTTATGCCCTATGTAAGCTGGGTATAAGGGGATAAAGCATTGAGAAGTTATGAACTATTGTTTGCAAAGATTGACTTGAGATGGCGAGAGTACTCACCTTTGTGGTTTAGCCTGCATGAGGCTGAGTGAGGCTACTAGTTGATTTAAGTGTTAAATTGACAGGGAGTTGCTTTAGAGGCTCACCTCGTGCTAAAGCGATAGGAGTTAGGTCAATTCCTACACTTTTATGAGCTAAGTTTTTTTACTTAGATCGATTCTCGCATTTTCTTGGATCTTTTGTTATACTTGGCTTTATATAAATTTTGGTAAGCCACTTTCTCTACGGGAAGCGCAGCCGAAATTTCTACAAATCCGGGGAGTTAGTCAATTTTTGACTTTTCGAAGTTCAACCTGTCTAAGGTTCATGTATGGCTTAGTAAAAATCTGAACAGTTTCATTTTCTAAAGGGAGTGCTGCCAAAATTTTTGTTAATTCAAGGAGTTAGACAAAATTGGACTTTGAAAAGTCAAAGACTATTTTTGTTCTCATATTCGGGCTTATATAATTTCTGAAAAGACACTTTTCCTACGGGAAGCGCTGCCGAAATTTTCTTAGTTTAAAAAAGATAGATTATATTTTGACAGGTGGTGATTCTGGCGATCCACTCTCAGTACGGGGGAGATTATGTCAGGGTCTACCTTTGTTTTGGGCACGGCTTAGAGGTAGATTCAGGCCTAGTCAATCAGAAGAATCTTGGAGGAGAATGTGTTATGGAGTTGTATTCTCCATACGCTTATGATTTTAGCTTGGGGATTGGCCTGTCATGTGTTACAGGTCCTCTTGACCGTTTGATTCAGGATTTGAGCTTAGCTTCAGCTGGATCCTACGAGGATCATCATATGTTATCACTGATAATAGGTCGGTTGCCGACCCGTCGACTCACGACTCAATTCCTACTCGCTCCCCATACTCAACCTAAAAGGCTTTAGCCCTGGTGATCTTTCTGTTTGTTAAGGGTTTCACCCGGACTTTTATTGAATGACCATTTAACAAAGGTACTGAGTTTTTAATTGATGTTGGTCGGCTGGAGGTTGGGGTTTGCATGGTTAAAGCGATGGGTGAACTGGTTGGAGTTGACTCCGTAGTGCGTGGACTCTTGTCTGACTTTTGATGTGGCTGCAGGTATGTTCAAAGACTTGGGGTTTTGATTGGGCTGCCCTGCTATCGCATATATATATGTATGGCTAGGAGAAGACCCACTATGACTGTGAGAAGTGATCGTCACATAATTATTTCCCCTTGTGCATATATATATATATATATATATATATATATATATATATATATATATGTGTGTGCAAGTGCATGTGTACCTACGTATGGAGCTAGCGTGGCCTGAAGTGCCCGCGTACTAAGAGTCAGTCGAAGGTTGGGGTGAATAGAAGGGAGGGGATATCCCTCGCCAATTCCTGTTTATTTTCCTTGTTGCGATTCAGCTTGGTGGAACGATAAAGTTCCGGGCGGAGGGGTCAGCGTGTCGCTGGTGATGCGCCAGACAACTCACCACCGCTCCAAGCTCCCTCCTGCCCTAGGGGTCGTTTTGCCCCACACCCGTTGGGACACCTCAGGGTGCAGAAGACGAAAAGACCCTCAGGCCGGTTTTGCACGAGCTAAAGGGTTACCCTCATTGGCTCGCGCTTCAGCCCACGCCTGAGCGTCGAAAGATGACCCTTTGGCTCAGAGTAGGCCGTTTGGGTGTGGGCACTACATAATGCGCCGTCATCGTGGTTATTCGCGTAGAACTGCATAGCGAGATAGTATGTGTAAGTCCAGCGCCCTCGCGATCTTATACTAGGCTCGCGTGCGGCACTCATCGCATCCCGCACTAAAAGAGTTATGGGTCAGGCGGCGAGACCACGAGCGCGTCACGGCCAGTAAACTTGTGGTCTTGGTAACGTGAAGCGGCACGTGGGCGGAGGACTAGTCCCGGTCAGCCTTTGGGAGTCCGTGTACGGGCCTCATTATCCCGGACGTCGGGTAGCCTATGGGTAGGATACCGGACCTCCTCCGCGCGCGCATCGTTTGGGCTTATCCACCCCCTTTCCATTTTAGGAGGGCCATCAGCTAATGGGGGTTGGAGTGAGTTTCTTTTTTGCGTTTTTATGGTTGGACGTTATAGTCCGTGGCGGCCGTCAAAGTCAAACCCCTTGATGTTCGACCGCCACGACAGCCTAAAGTTATCTACTCAACCCCTTTGCACAGGGTGCTGAAGAGGGTGTAGTCTTCAACCGCGCATGGCGGTTGTCCAGAGCCGAGAGACTAACCTTCAAGGCGCGTATCAGCCGACACTTGAGTGTCGAATGCGACCCTCGCGATTAACGGGGACCGCGTGAGTATGGGTACTATATAGTACGCCATCATTGCGACTGCTTGCGTACGCTTGCATTGCGAGTCAATATGAGTTAGCCCCGCGTCCGCGCAGTTTTATACTGAGACTCGCTGGCGACGCCTATCAGATTTCCGCGTCGGAAGGTTATGGGTTGGTTACCGAGGGGCTAGGAGCGTTGTCACGTGTTTGTGTTGTGTCGTTTTCGTGTGTGTGTGTTTTATTTTTGTGTCGTAAAGTCAGTGTGCGCGTGGTGTGTGGAATGCGTCCTAGTCGACCGACGTCGAGCCGCGCTTAGGACTTCTGCCCCTCAAGATGTCGGCTCGCATGCGGGCCCGACATGCGTATTACCGCGCGTACCCCCTATGCTACAGCGAACGAGAAATGCCCTCGGCTGGTCCACCTCTGCGATTGTAACCGAGTAGCTTTCGTACTGTGGACTGGTAGCTCGGCGGGGATACGCCCACCGAAGGGAGGTGACAACTCCCGTAAGGTGGAGGTAAGTTGTGCCTCGCGTAGGCCCTATCCTGTCGTAGGGGCTTGCAAGAGGTATGGTTGGCGCACTCGGCCGAAGTGGCCCAAGGAAGCTCCATTTGTGTGTTCGCGATAAGTTTGGTCCAACTCCTGCGTGACGCGGCCGAGAGGGTCCCGCGCTGCCACGTGCGGTGCCGGACAGATGCGCTCGATAGGTGGCGCCGTTGTCGGGGGTAACGGAAGCCTACGGTTGTCCCTGGTGGAACGACATTCGGGTAATATGAGAATCAGAGAGGACTAGGCACGTGAGCAAATAAGAGAAGAACTACGAGATAGTCTATATAGCTGTGTGGGTATGAAGGTTGATCTGATTGGTGGTTTGGTTGGTGGCATGAACGAGGTGAGTGTGTGAGCGAATTCTTTGATGAGAATGGGTCCTACTTAGGTGAACCCAAGGAAAATAGGAAGTAGAGAGAGAGGTGTCTGTCAGGTCCAGAGCGTTGGGTGCTTAGAGGGTCGGTGCGATAGGATCATGAAGAGATGGACTGCTGAGTGGAACCTTTCGTCCTATCGCTTCTTATAACAGGGGGATTGAAGGCGAAGGCAGTTAATCAAAATGCCTGAGGAGATGGCGGATGGCGGGAGGAAGCTTGTAACGCTCGACGACCTCATCGATGCCCTGGATAAGCGCGAAAGAGCACCGATCAATGTCCCGAAGGTTGATACTTTCCACTTCAAGGGGGGACGGGTGTCCGACTGGCTGGACCTGACGGAGCAAGCACTGGTGGGGCTGTCGGACGAGGTTAAGCTCCAGGGAGTCCTAAGATATGTCCTTCATAGCCACCATCAGGAAGTGGGCAAGGTCGTGGATGCCGCCAATGGTAGTTGGGCGAGGTTCAGGGACATGATGAAAAGAAAGTACAGGTTGTGGGATGGCTTGCTAACCATGGCGGATTTGGAGGCCATGAACAAGGATGATTTCTCCACGATTGGGTCGTTTGTGCACGAGTTTAAAAGGAAGGCGCGAAAGGTGCACGGGATCTCTGAAGAAACGCAGTGTGCCATATTCTTGGGTCTGCTTACTGGCTCGGAGGCCTCGGAGCTGACGGGTCACGGAGGGGGAAGTGAGAAACTCACCTGGGCCACTATCGACAAAGGGGTGGAAGAGGGGAGCCTTGACGAGGTGGAGCAGCACCAGGTGCGGCTGCAAAGGCGCAAGAGAAAGGAAAGGGACGCCACCGCGTCCGGGACCCCAGGGGTGAAGAGGATCGTCATGGACGTATTGGCAGCGCAGGGGTATGATAATGAGGCGAAAGTGCAAAAGAGGGGAGTGACCGTGGCACAAGGCCGGGCGTCAGGGGCAGTGGAAGAGGAGGCTAGGCGCGAGGACTATGGCGGAGAAGAGACGGGTTCCCAGATCCTAACCAAGGCCCAGAGGAAGTAGCGAAATTTACAAGTGGGGGGTCAAGGATTCAGAAAAGGGCAGGTCCCGCAAGCAATTGCTGCGCCGCCGCCCGCTGCCACGACAATGTCAGCGACGGTCGGGCCGTCATGTATGGGGCCGCCGCCGGCTTGTGGGCTTTGGGTGCCGCATTGTCAGCCTACGTCCTGGCCCAGTTGTAATCACTGCGCCTCGTGCGGGGGTAGTCAGAGTCAGCCCGGGCAAATGATCCCTTATGCGGGCCCAGCGGCAAGTATGGGGCCCCCGAGCTACCGTGTGGCTTAGGGTCAGTTTGTGGCCCAACCACCTCCCTCCCAACAGGCCTCGCAGGTTAGCGTGGCCGGTGGAGGAAACCAAGGACAAGGCGGACAAGGCAATGGAGGCCGAGGTCAAGGGGGTCGAGGGGGTGGAGGCCGAGGCCGGGGAGGAAATGGTGGGGGTCGTGGGGTTGGTTGGAATGGTCAAAGGGGCCACAACCAAGGTGGCCGGGGCGGCCAGGAAGGGGGCCAAGGGTATGGGAGGCCCCGCTTTGATTGGCAAAATGCCACCTGTTGGCATTGTGGCGATGTAGGCCACACTGTGCGGTTCTGTGAGCGGCGGTGGGAGGATGAGTTGTCAGGGTTAATCTCCTCCTGTATGGACGGGGATATATATGACAAGTGGGGTGAGCATATCGACCCCAGGACCCCGGGAGGAATCAGGCAAGAGGCTCTCCGGCGAGCAACAACGGGACCCACAGCACCCCCGACAATGTTTAGGATGTGGCAGGAGAAGGAAGGGCCGACCCTCCTGATGCTCCCTGAGGCCCCTGTCGTGGCCGCGCGCCCCTCCCGCCCCTCTGCATGGCCGTCTTCAAAAAGTCAGACCTGCACAACAGGCGAGAGAAAGCAAGCAGGCACACAACAAGGTTAGCCCTCGGTTCATCAAGTTTTTATAACAATACACATGCCTTTTCCTACTCCCTCACCTGTCCTGACCATAACATGCGATACCTAAAGGATCAGTCTACTCCGAGAAAGGTAGAATTCTTAACCTATTCCCTGACCATGAACTTCTTCAGCCTGGTTCCTGAAACCCAATCCTGCGAGCCTGTCCCGTCCAGCTCCTCGATCTGATAGGCCCCAAATTCACTGCATCGCAATATTCTATAGGGGCCCAACCATCTCTTGTCAAGCTTCCTCGACCATTGCTTTTCCAAAGAGGAGTCGTATAATAATACGACATCCCCTACTGCCAATGGCTCCTTTCTTACTCGTGCCATCTGGTCCCACCTCATCTTATCTTCCATATGACTCCTCTCCACCTGACCAGCGGCTTCTCGCAATCTTTCTTCGGCCGCCCCCACTTGCCGCGCCCGAATATCGAGCAGTTCTTCGAAAGACATGTTTACCTCCAAGTCCTGGCGCCTCCACGTCTGCATAAAGCTTTCTATGGGAAAGGTGGCATGCCTCCCGTACCATAGCGTGGCTGGCGCGTACTTGGTAGTCCTCTTTACAGTAACATTCTCCATGAAGAACGCTGCCCGTAGGAACTTCGGCCACTGACCAGGTTTGCCCTCTGTCCACTTAGCTAGGAGATTCGTGATGGTACTGTGCCCCCTCTCCACAGGAGCGTTCGCTTGAGGGTGTGCGGCCGTAGTATAGTTGGTCACTACGCCGTACCCTGCAGGCAACATCCTCACCTCATTGCAGATAAACTCTGATCCTCGATCCATCACGAACTCCCTAACAAAAGGGTATCGCAGGTAATACTCCTCGATGCAGTTCGCCAAAACCGGGCCAGTCTTCGTCCGGATAGCTCGCCCGTCCACAAATCCAGTAAGTTTATCCCGTGCATCGAAGATGTAGTTACACTCATTCTCCCCTGCTGGCATGAATAATAGGTCCAAGTGTACGACCGCACCCACTTCCCTTTCTAACCTTGGGTGTAGGGGTTCTCCAGGCCTTTGCGCTGACCTCTCTTGGCAAGGTATACAGGACCGACAGTATTTGATAACCATCGTCAGCATCCCGTCCCAATGGTAGAGCTCGCTTATTTTCACGCATGTGGCACCCACTCCTCTGTGCCCCCTTGCTATACCATCGTGTAGGGCCGCTATGATATCAATCTGCCGATTTCTCCTACATACAATCCTCTTGGGGTTTCCGATCTGCCGCTTTATAAACAAGTAGTCGTCTCTTACCACATAGAGGTGCCTCATCTTCTGTGCCTTGGCACTCGCATCTTTATCCCTCATCTCACATGATAGGAGCAACCCCAATTCCCGGTAGATCCCACCGTACTCCTCCGCCTAAAACGCCTCCTTGATTTCTCCTTCCTCGAATTCGTCGTCCCGGCTTTCAGGAACCAGAATCTCATTCTCCTCGTGACTGAACGAGCCCTTTCGGTCGAAGTCTCCTTGCAGGAGTGTATTGGTGAGCAGGTACATCCCTCCCATTAGTTGTTCATGTTGCTCTACCTGAGTGGGGCCCTCCTCCATTGTCCTTACTTCCTCCACCAGACTATGCATACCTGCCAACGCCAACTTCATCATCCAACCAACATCCTTACTTCCCCACGGATCCTCCTCCTGAAAGGGCTTGAGGACTAACTCTCCCTTCTGCTCGTACCCCTTTGGTGCCAGCCATATGGGGTGGCTGACACAACTGGGGACTCGCAGGGACCATTCGTTTATGTGCAGGCGGACGTCCTCCTCTTGGTCCAAATACCCATCAACTAGCGGTGTGTCTTCTATCGATTCTTCGTCCGATCCGTCCCTGTTAATGCGGCTTAACCCATCTACCCTGTTCTTGTTCCCCGGGATCCTTTCCAGCTCGAAATTAAACATCCAAATGTAGGTCAACCATCTTGCGACGGTTGGGTCAGATGGAGTATAATTCTTCAGGGAACATGCCAGCGCAGTAGGGTCCACTCTCAAGATGAGCCTCCTGCCAAAAACATAATTCCGAAAGATGCTTAGGCAATGGAGTACCGCCAACGTCTCCTTCTTGAACTGAGAGTAGTTCCTCTCAGTTGTATTGAGGGTACGACTTTCGAATCTTAGCAGCCTCTCCTTCCCCTTAGTATCTGCCTTAATCAGGACTCCTCCCAAGGCAGTTGGCCCAGCGTCCGTCTCAATGACGAATGGTCTTTCCTCCGTGGCCTCATAGTTTGGCGCTCCCAATACCAAGCCTCCTTCCTTAAACTCTTCCTTCATCCTACCGACCGCCTCTTCCTGGTCTTCGCCCCAGACCCATTCTTGATCCTGGCGCACCAACTTCCTTAAATGCTCCATCTTCGTGGCAAAGTTCTTCACGAAGCTCCTCCAAAATTTGCACGTCCCAAGGAAGCTCCTCACATCCGTTATCGAGCGGAAGGGCACCGGTCACTCAAGGATCTTGTCTGTCTTCTTTACATCAGGCCTTCGCCCACTCTCATTACAGACAAAGCCTAGAATCGTGGCCTCCCTCATACAATGCTTTGACTTGGGGACGCTCGCCATCAGGTTATATTCCTCCAATAACCCCAGAACCTGATCGATGTCTTGGACATGCTTCCAGACAAAGCGCCACACACCGGGCATCACTTCGTCTTCCTCCTTTTCCGTCGGACCCTTGACCACCAGGTCATCGATATAGGGCTGAGTGATGTGTGGGTTGACCGTCTGCATGGCTCTGATCATATGCCTTTGCACCATCGCCACTGCATTCGTCCAACCTTGGGGCGCCACGTTCATATGAATCAACCCTCTGGGAGTGTGCATTGCCGTTACGGGCCTGTCTGACGGGTATACGGGGAATTGGTCATACCCCAAGTAGAGGTCTATAAGCGAGATTATAGGCCTCCTTGCGCACGATTCTGACAATGCGTCCGCATTCGGCAATCCTCCCGCGTCCCGCACTGTCACCGCATTTAGCCGCTGCAAGTCCTGCACCCACCTTAGCGTCCCATTCGGTTTAATAAAACAAAACCAAGACGACGCGTACGGCCCACTGGAATAGTCGGCCACGTGCATCCGCATCTTGCCGTCCAGGTAGTCCACCACCATCTTTTCCTCATCCGGATTGGGGTACCGCGCGCCCCTTAGATTTCATGGCTCGTGTGGGACCGTGTGGATCCTGATCATCGGGACCTTGTCCACATCCAGCCTCCCACGCTCGTCGTCGTTGAATGCATACGCGCGGTGCCTTTTCTTCATCAGCCCCACCATCAACACTCTTTCCTGGGGCGACAGGAAGTCGGGCTCTCCGATTATCAGCTTTCCCTCATTCTCATCGTTGATACGGCACGGCCCGGCCAACGCGTGCTCCCGCATATGCCGTATCAACCCTCGCTCCCACTCGTAGTAGGCTTCCTCATCTTCTGTGACGAGCACGGGAACTGGGCGGCACTTCTTATCTATGGTCTTGTACCGCCTTTGGGAACCCTGCTTAAGCCCTCCCCTAAAAAAAGTCGACTTGTCGTTCGGGCCTGGGCCATCGCAGGGCCTCCCCTCCCTCCCGAAAGCCGATACACCAACTCCACCTCCCCCACCTGAGGGTTCTCCAAAACCTGTTCTCTCAAAGCCTTAATGGCCTCCGGATCCGCCATGTCGTGAGCCGATACCACCTCGATGGCCTTATTCACATCCATGAGGCTCAATGTCAGCACCTCAGCCCTATCTTCCTCCTCGGGCACTTCCCAAAGCCGTCTCTGCTCGTTCTCTGACTCCTCAAAGGTGAACGAGCCTAAATTGGGCCTATTCCTCCTGCTCCCCGGCCCCATGTTCCAGCAGGCGATAACTTCATAATTCCCACACGCGGGGTCGCACAGGAGCAAGATCATTGTTCCGTCGTGCTTGTTAAAGATCAACATTTCCGTCCGACACAAGAACGACCTCCCCAGGAGGATGGGGTGATCGACATCGGGCATAACGAAAAAGCAAGTCCTGGCTCGCACCTTCCGACTCACTATAATCACATTTGACGCTGTGCCGCAAAAGGCAGCCTTGCAGTTAACGCCATGTAGCATGCCATGGTCCGAGCGGTCGATCTCCATGCCTATCATCACCGCCTCCTTCTCCCTGATGATGTTCATTTCTGCGCCCGTGTCCACCATCCCAGTGCACTTCTGGTTCTTTATCACCAGATCCACTTGCCCGCATGCCACACATTTCCAATCCATCCTTGTCCCTGCCTCAGTCCACTCCACCTCTCTGGGCAGGACCGTACTCAGATGGACATTTGGCACCAGCCTTCGCGACAGTCGTCCCTTCAAGTCACCACGGAGCCTTGGCGCCGACGCCAGGATGTCCTTTAGGTTCATCAAGTCATTATGGCCTTCCACGAGTTTGTTCACCATCCGCTCCACATCAAAGCCTTCCTCCATCCGGACCGCGTACTTCTTCCTCTTAGACACGCTGTCGGGCAGGCTTGGCTCGGCCTCCTCCCGGGCTCCTCTCTTTTTGGCCCTCATCTCCGCTCGTTGATCCTCCTCTTGTCGGAGTCTCTCATCCTCCTCATCGTCATCCTCTTCCTCTTCCTCCGGGACTTCCACCACCTCCTTCCTGCGCCCTGGCTCAGGCTCCCCTCGAGGAGGTGCCTGACTGGGTGCCTGATTGGGTGCCTGACTGGGCTCTTGGTTAGGCCCGGCCTTATTTTGGCTTCTGGTCCGAGCCGCCTGTGGCACCCTCCCATGCGACGTGGGGGGTCTATAGGCCATACCTGACCTAGGGCCCGTCCCTACGGTCGCCACCCTTGGGTACCCTTGTTGTCCTAGCGAAGGCTCAGGTCCGGAGTCGTAGAGGAAGACCTCAGGCAGATTGGCCTCCCACTCTCGGGCTCCTTCACACAGGGCCTGCAACTTCCGCTGGTACCTTCCCACCTTTTCTAGCAGATCTTCCATCCTCCCCAGGAGGACTATGGCCGGCTCTCCTTCGCCTTCTTGCCCCTCGTCATCCGATTCGACGACTATTGGCTCCTCCCTTATAGTCCCCGCCTTTAGTCGCTGAGTGACCTCCTCACTATCCCCTACAATCTCCTCGACCGGCTGGGAGGGAGTCTACGCCTACCTTCGACGACGGTAACATAGAGCTTTTTCTGGACTCCTACCAGGCACATGCGACACGGGAGGGATCGGTCTACCTTGGAGAGGATACGGCACCTGAGGGGAGTTGGGCGATTCATGGAGCCTATTGCGCACATTCGAGAGGAGGCGTTGACATGGCAGGATGTGGAGGCGAGGATGCAGATGTTGAGGGCTTCGCCGATGGGACCGGATGGATTGCCTATTCGATTGGAGGAAGGCAATGCGGAGGAGTTCATTCCGGCCTATGAGCAGTATATGCGCGACCAGGGGACTGGGCAGGAGGAGTGGATGCAGATGCTGCCCCTCTGGACACGGAGGGCGGAGAGGTCGTTGGCGAGGCAGATCCGGGACAGGGCACACGACTGGGAGGACTGCCAGGCCCAGTTGAGACAGGCATTTCGACGACTAGAACCCCAGAGGCCGGAGCCCAGGGTGGAGAGACGACAAAGGAGTAAGAGGCCGCGGGGCCCAGAGGCGAGAGGGACCACTACGACCAGAGGAGGCCGAAAGGCCTTGGCACAGCGAGAGGGGTCAGCAGAGGCCGCCCAGACGGTAGGGCCAGTTCAGGCCGCGGGGCCAGCTCAAGCGGCGGAGCTACCCCCTACCTATGGGCTCGAGCAGGTGGAGTTTTGCCGAATCACGGGCAGTGATCTACGGGGCCCGTCGCCAACGTTACCAGATGGGGGAGGGGCGGTGTCGTTGAGGACACTGCTCGACAGGTTGGAGGCTCATCTCGATGCGTCCCAGTGGGGGGCGTCACAGCTGGGAGCGGACCAGAGTGGACCGGCACGGTATGAGCCAGTGGAGGATGAGCCAGAGGAGGAGCCACCTGAGTCGGGGCCTGAGGCGGGGTCTCGCGAACCCGAGGAGCCGCAGACTGAGGGGGTTATCACTGTTGGGGAGGATACCCCTCCTCCTACCCCGATTCCAAAACAGGCGCGGCAGTATTGGCCTGAAGGAATTCCTGAGCCGGACAGCGAGGAGATGTTGGGGCCCCCACCGGAAGCTACTACGCCACCCCCGACGCAGGCGGAGCCAGAGGGGGGCGAGAGGGCAAGGACACCTACTATTGAGCCAGAGGGGGGCGAGAGGGCGAGGACACCTACTATTGAGCCAGAGGGGGGCGAGAGGGCGAGGACACCTACTACTGTGGCGCCGCAACTAACTGAGTTTATAGGTGCACGCATGGATGTGGAGGTGCCGACATCCGGGGAGCCTCTGCCAAGGCCGCCACCCGTAGAGGAGGGGACAAGTGAGGGAGATCCATTGTGAGAGGGTCACGAGGCGAGGACAGGGAGGCCACCGGGGGAGACGAAAGAAGAGAAGCGCGCGAAGGTGCAGGTACGCCTCGAAGAGCTATACCAGGAAAAGCTTAGGATGGAGGCCGCAGGAGAAGCGCCAAAACCGCCAATTGACCCTCCGACGAGCGAGCAGAGGATTAGTGAGGCTTGGGCCAACTATGAGAGCGAGAGGGATGCGGCTCGCCTGAGGTCACGAGAGGTAGGACAGGGGAGTGCAAGCTTGGACGAGGCACGAGAGACAGAAGACATGGGATTTTCAGTCGCCAGGATGGAGATGGAGCGTACAGACAGGAGGATAGGTGAGGTGGCAATCTCGTCCTTCGAACGGTACTCCATGCTCAGCGATGAGTTGGCGGCCTCGAGGTTAGAGGTGGGACAGTTGTCCTTCCAGTTGGCGGAAGAGAGGGCAGAAAACCAGGCGTGGAGGACCCGCATGGAAGCCAAGGAGGCAGAGTGGGAGAAGAGGCTTCAGGACATGGCGGCGATAGTAGAAAGGCTCTCGGCCACTAAGGTGGTCGACTGGACGGAGCAGAGTCGATATGGTATCCAAGGGAAGAAGGTACAGGGGTTCTTTGGCCAGGAAGGAACGACAGAGACGCCACAGCAAGAGGGAATGGGGAAGGTATTCCTGGACCCAGCAGAGGCGGCAGCGAGGCGGGAGGCCAAGGAGAGGAGGTTCAGCTTCAGGACTCCCACGGAGTTGGCCTCGCAGCAGGCCACCCCTATAACGAATGAGATCCCTGAGGGCGAGCCGACGCAGGGACCCCAACCTCCAGTGGAGGAAGGGGGCCCCACAGAGGAGTCCCCTACGATCCTTTTGGAGGTGCAGGAGGGTGCCCTTACGGGAGTAGCAGCATCCACTGAGGCGGAGGCAATGGGGGGAGAGGAGTCTCGACTGGATGAGTTAGTGGCAGCTATGGAGTTGGACATGCCGTCAGGAGAGCATCAGAGACAGAAGACCCCAGAGCGTGTGCCAGAGATAGGGGAGCTGAGGACGCAGTTAGGCTCTTGGGCTACTGGAGCTGACTCAGGAGAGCACATCTCAAAGCAGCAGCAGAAAGTTATGAGCGAGCCAGTGACTGCCGTGACACCCCAGCCCTCTGACCGGCATAGGGACGAGGAGGCGGCTGCGATGGGAGGAGTCCGCGAGGGTAGGCCACTGAGATTGGACACTCCAGCGTACCGGCCCGAGGGAGGTGAGGTGCTAGCAGGGCCGAAAACCCAGATGATGGAGGTGGGGCCGGCAGAGTCATGGAGTATGCCCCAGAGCCATGAGATGAGCAGGGAAACTAGCGAGACACCGTCGTTGCCTGGGTCCCAGAAGAAGAAGAGGAGGTGTCGAGGGAGATAAGACGATCAGTGCTTCTTCTGCAAGGGCGGGCTACATAGAGCTCTTGAATGCCAGAAGTTCCTTAAGGACAAGGCGGCTGGGAGAGTAACAGAGAGTGGTGGGAGAATGTACGATAGGCAAGGGCGAGTGGTAGAGCGGGCTCCAGATGGGGGTTGGGCATAGTTATATAGACAAAACCAGGAGGCTATGAGTGAGTAGGGGTTGGTCCGTCTATATGACAATAGGATTAGAGCTCCTCTGTACGCAGAGGCCGTGATAGGGGTGTACATACTCTGAGTTAGTCAGGCGAGTCTCGTCTAGTTGTATATACATAAGTGGCGGTGTGTGATCGGCTTGAGCTTTTTATGTGTGATACAGTCTAGGGGATGAGGCTTAGTTGTATAATATCTACGATATACGTGACTTGCATTTCAATTGGGTGATTCGGATACTCTTACATGTATCTTTGAGTAGGTTCTGAGAGTCCATGACACTTGGGACGTGAGTTTATCCTGCGGAGTGAGACAGTGGGGTGAGCATTTGAGTGTTTTCAGGGCAGGCATTTTGTTCTCAAATACACCCTACGAATTGTGTGTTGAGAGTTTGAGTTGAGTGTCGTATTGAGACTTGAGGGAGATATTTTGCTCCCGAGTATATCTTTGATTCCAGACTCTGTGAGACTTATTCTTGTGACGATCATGATCACTCTCACTCGTGTGGTTTTATCCTAATGAATGAGGGCTTTGTGTGAGAGATGTGTGGGATACATCTCATGTATGTGTGTTGTGTGATTGTGATTGCCGTCTACTCTTCGATATACTCGTGCGGCCTGCTCATGGGCGGGCGGAACGGTCGGGTATAAGAGGAGGCAGCGCGGTCATTTTTGTGACAGATGTATGAGGACCCGGAGGGGTCTTGCGAGCCTATAAGGTTCAGATGCTTACCATGCCAAATGTTTATGGCTGAGTTGTGAAGGGGACCCATAAGTTGGCCCCTTAGTTTGAGTTGTTTGGCGTTTAAGTTGGGGAGACGGCCCATAAGAAGGCCCCTCAGTTGAATTCTTCTATAATTGAGACCCCCTCGGATTATGGAAGGTGGGGATGCTGTTTATTGACAACAGTGTAAGCCACCCCCTCGGATTATGGAAGGTGGGGATGCTGTTTATTGACAGCAGTGTAACCCAGGTCGCGTGATAGTCCATCCTATAAAGAGAGGGGTGGCTGGGAGACCTGTCAAGAGAGACCCCCTTCATGTGAAAAATGGGTGATAGATTTAAGGACATGGTAAGCAATGTTTGAATGATAAAGTCTGACGAGAGGAACCAGGGTTACGAGTTGGGATCATTGATGGAACTGAGAAGGTCGCAAGTCAGTGCATAAAAATGTCGTGGGATGTATGGTATGCTGTCTCTGATCAAGTCAGTAGGCCACGGCCTCGTGTGAGCCTAGAGGTGAAAAAGTTTGTGATTGTGAGAAGGGGCCGTGCCTGCTATGTTGTCCCATAGGGGGTTGGTAAATACCCTTAAAAGTAGGGTCGATCCCTGCGTTGTCCCGCAGTGGCCCTGTGAGTTGTTTTGCGATGCACCGCCTAGACACCTGTGCTAATCCTAAGGCATACTAGGGAATACCAAGCTAAACGGTAAAGGTTAGCACCCCTAGGGCGCAACCCCTATTGGATGGCTGCAGGCCAGCACAACCTGGCTGCAGGCCCACGTCTACCAGCAGAGTAAGAGTTTATAAGGTTATGCACGCCCCAAGGAAATTACTCTGGTGGAATGGCGGGGGATACGAGTCGAGTCGTTTGGGCGCCCTGATTGAATGCCTATCAGGAGAAAACCTATCATTGCATAACCAACAAAGGGACTGCCGCTAACATAACAATGCAGTAGGCCGTAGATCTGGCTCGATCAACCAGACTATGGTGGGCCCGGATGGGGACCTAGCATTTCTGTACTAGACGGCAGGAAGAGCTGAGAGAAGATTTATATATATATATGTTGATTATGAGGATTTTCGCGAGGGAGGCGAGAGTACCTTCTGAGGTCTCGTCTAAGGCCCGCGTCCCCGTATGACTCTGCTTGCGAGAGAGAGTCTAACTGGGACACCCAACCAAAAGTCGGTGTTTGTCTAGGACGAAGGGGAAAGGACGGTTTGAGGTGGCCTTTGGGACTTATGTTGTAATATTGATGCGTAATACACCTGCGTCCTAGTGTCAGGATAACGGAAACACAAGTTGAAACCCTGGCAGCATATAGTTATGTTGGCATGGAGTGTTGGAGGCCTCAACCCTGAGTCTGTCGACTAATCGGAACTGGTTCCGCTCTCATCAACATTTGGAGTGTGAATGAGTTTGTAGCCTTTTGATTTGGCGTAGCGACGGGGACGTCGCTGAATATAGTCCGGTAGGTTGTCGGCGCGAATACCCTTACAAGGGTATCCGCCCTGGTTTTCGCAAGTGACAGAAAAAATGGGTTTGGTTGAAGTAATCCGTGCAAGGCACGACCGCGTTCGGGGTCCGCCCCGACTAAGTAAGGGGGTATGTTGGCGCGCAGTTTTAAGGCGCGCGTGTGATTTTACTGATTGAGTGAGCGGCCGGTCTAGTCGACCGACCTGGACCGTGCTACGGGTTGTTTAGGGGGTGAAGACTCAGTTTTGTTGACGTGCGCGACTGATGGTAGGACTGGCACGCCGGTAGGCACACGGGGCGGCCACGGCGGGGTCCAAGTAAGCCGGCGCGGGTGTCTGGCGTTGGCACGCCGGCCGCGGCTAGGAGAGGAAGGCCCAGGCTGCTGTTTCCTGGCCTAGGCACAGCGTGGTATCACTTCATATCGAAGTTCGCGCTTCATGGCGCCAGGCTGGGGCATAGCCCTATAGGTTACGGTGGCGGACTACTACTACGGGGATTCAAGTATCGAG
The DNA here is from genome assembly GCA_003427395.1 of Chara braunii. Classification (NCBI taxonomy): domain Eukaryota; kingdom Viridiplantae; phylum Streptophyta; class Charophyceae; order Charales; family Characeae; genus Chara; species Chara braunii. The sequence goes on along the minus strand of BFEA01000157.1, from coordinate 1,665,648 downwards.
GCCATCGGACGCCAGCGCAGCAGCAGTGGCGGTGGAGGAAACCGAGGGGTTGAGGGCCCGGCCGGGCTATCCTCCTCTAGTTTTGTTAGTGGGGGGTTTGTTTAAGATATTTTGTTTCATTTTTGTCTTTCCTTTTTATTCGTGGGCCCGTTTTGGGCTTAGGGCGTGATACTGCGACTGGTCGTTCAGACCCTGGTGAGCTGCAGGGGAGTGTTAGCACGGCCCCGTAAGCAGAGGATATGTGTAGATCGGAGTGGGGGGGGGGGCGGGGGGGGGGGGGGGGGGGGGGGGGGGGGGGGCGGGGCCGCGGCTGAGGGCTGTCGGAGTGGCGGATGCGGTTACACGGCGCGGTGTGGGAAGCCGGAGGGTGAACCCGGGCGCCAATGGGGCCAGATGCGGGTGGAAAGCAAAAGGGGCAATGGCCACACCCTCTCATGCCGACGGAGCGGGGGTTAGGGAGGCGAAACGGCCTTTGGGACCACCGCGGGGCATTACCGCAGCCGGGTCCGTCGTGACATCCGTTAGAATCAGAATAATACAGAGAAGGTCGGCCCGACTCCTAGGCGAAGACGATGTGTATAAAGTCGGGGTGACATTGAAAGGCCGTGGACGAACCCGGACGTAGATGGGGAAAGGTGCGTGCAAAAAGGGGGGGGACGGTGTCCGCCCCACCCCCCACCCACTAGCAGGCCAAGATCGAGGAGGCCGAGTGGCTTTTACTACCGCTACGTGGCATCGCCCCGGCCGTATCACTAGGTAGTTGGTGGGAGATCGGGCAACGCCGGGGAAGGTAGTGTGGCCCAAGCGGGCGGGCGGGCCTCATAAGTAAAAGCAGCTTCAGTGGTTGGGAGTTTTTCTTGTGTGTGCGAGAATCGGGCGGTGCCAGGCGGCGCGGTGTCGGGTTTTTGTTGGCGGCAACACAGTAAGGAACGGGGATGAACCCGAACGGCGAATCGTGTCGGGTACATTCGGAGGTGAAGGAAAAGGGCGACGAGCGGCGGAGCGAGGTAGCCGGGCCGCGGATGAACGGGGGACGAGACAGTAAGGAGGCAGCGGGGGAGCGTAGCGGATGACGACACCAAGGGAGCGAAGTGGGACGGAGAGAGGCAGTGGACGAACTCGGATGGGGGTCGCAATCTGGTGAATGCGGAGTTACGGGAGGAGGGAGGAGGGCGCAGTTGGGAGAGCTCAGCCCGCTCGATCCGTGACAGAATCAAGCTGGGAAAGTGGCTGTTTGGGGGATTTGTGGGCAAGCGAGTGTGATAGCCGGGTTAGATTCAATGTTAGAATTAACGGTTAGGCGAAAGAAGAGAAAGGGGGGGGCGTCGAGCTATGGCGGAGGAAGGTGGGAATGGCGGGATTTCGGTCGCCGTCTGGCCGATTCCGACGTGAGAAGACCCTATACCAAGGCTTTGGGGTGAGGCGAGTATGGGGGCGAAGGCAGATTAGGAGTTGGAGCGGTGTAGATGGCGGGGCGTTGCGCGGAGGCTGTGTGAGGAAGGGGAGCGTTTTAGCGGGAGGGTGTATCCGCCCACGTTCTAGTGGTGGGTTCATTCAATCCTTACTAAAGCGAACAACGGGAGGCCACGAAGACAGCGGTGAGGTCGGAAACAGGGGGAGTGGGTGAGGAAGCAGAACTCGAAATTTAACAATGTAACTTTCCGTGACCCAACGGAGAAGATCATTCGATTTTGTTCGTTTTCATCGAGCAGTAATAGGGAGTTTGGGATATACTTGTTGGTCTGCGTGTGTGAGTAGGAGCCGCACCGAGTTTTGCATCTTGGGTACAATGCATCTGGCCTGGCCCGGCCAGTAGATCCATTCGACTTCAAGAGAGAAGTAGTGGGGAGGCAGCGAGCAAACGGGTGAATTGGAGTGTCACACAGGTAAGAGAGAGAGAGAGAGAGAGAGGTCACGTCCCTGAGCACCGAGCAGGGAGGGATACCACTGTCTGCCAGCCATTGGGGACTGAGTGACGACAGCGGGCGAACGGGCAGGGCTCGAGAGCTGTGGGAGTAAGGGGAAGAGAGCCGCCTGCTGGCGGGTGTGGGGATCAGCTGGTGGAGCAAGGAGTGCAGGCTGCAGGCCAATCCGTTGGCTGGCGAGCTCGCAGAGGGGCAGGTTGTCTGCGGCTGATTGAGCAGGCGGCTAGCAGCAGTCCTTGTGGGGCGGATTGAAGACCAGGTTACGGACTGCGGGTAGCAGACTACTGGCTGCGGCAGAACGTTGCACATCGCTGCTAACCGTGGTGAACGGGTGTTGTTGGTAACTGTTCCAGGTTCTTGTGCGGCCGCGCGAAGTGACTTGGAGAGGTGTTGAGGCTTAGAGGGGTGGTCAGAAAGGACGAGKAAGAGGGGTTATTGTTGCGATCTGGAGGGTCGTCAGGGGTTCTACTTCGGCGGGTTGACTGCGCTGTGACCGAGYTGTTACGCTTGGCCATCATTGTGGGGCCCTCAGGCGATCGAAGGTATTAAGGCTCTCTCCTGCGAGTCTGAGTGCACCTCTCTTGGATCTGAGAGTCTCAAAGCTATCTACTTTTGCCCTTCTTCCTCTAAGTCTAGTCTGTTGGTTTTGAGAGGAAGGCGGCAGGCATGATTGCAACCCGTAATCCGCGCCAAGGCCTTTGTGGGAGGTTGCCCCACCGATTGCGGGAGCTTTGCCGGAGCCTAGGCGAGGCTCTGGAGGAAGGGAATTGAGAGGTAACCATTCCTTCCCCTTTATATACCCTGATATAACCCCTACCTGTACATCTTGCTATGTTTGACGGAGTATGTTGCGTGCGCCCCTATTTTGACTTAAGTTTGACTGGCAGGACATAAGTCAGACTAAGTAAAGGAATGCCTTTGCAATCTCAGTTTCAGTTTTGTTGATTGCCTGAAGGCAGATTGCGAACAAAAGGGGTTGCATCTGGGGGAAGGGAGGGTGAAAGGTGGTTTTGCCTAACCGTGAGTGGTTCCTATGCGGTCAGACCAATTCCATAAGATTGGACAGTCTAATTGCTCTGAATTGTGAGGGTCTGACTGTGGCTAACTTTTCGGGGGCCAAACCTGTACCATAAGATTGGAGGGTTTGGTTGTCATGTTTGATTGGGGTTTGTTCTGTTTCTTTGGTTTCTGATCAAGGAGGTCTGAGCAAGTCCATAAGATTGGACGGCCCAGCCCCCCCTCTTGTTTTATTCTGAGGGGATGATTCTTGCTGAGAGCAGGGCATGTCCATAAGATAGGACGGCCTTGGACTCATGCTGTACATAGTTGGGTCAGAGAGAAACGAACCTGGCAGAGGACCAGACCAGTTCCATAAGATTGGACGGTCTGGCCCAATGCCTCGCACATGCTGGAACCCAAAGGGTTAAATTTTGGCTATATTTTATACTATCCTATTTATGAACAGGCTAGTCAGGCATGGGTTCCATAAGATTGGACAGCCTTGCTATAGCCTATCATAAAATGAAGAGAGTATAATTAAGAGTATAATTGAAGGTAACCCTGGGCAGGTCGGGCCTTGTTCTAAGATGAACGGCTCGGTCCTATGTCCAACTTTTGAACACCAAGCTCAGAGAGGTATATATAAGTTGGATATTAAATAGTTCTGGGCGACTAAGCCTTGTTCTAAGATGAACGGCCTAGTCGTATGCCTAAAAAGAAGAGAGAAGTAGTTGTGCCACCTGTTCGTGTATACTCAATGGCTGAGTCAGGCAAGTTCCATAAGATTGGACGGCTTGACTTTATGCCCTATGTAAGCTGGGTATAAGGGGATAAAGCATTGAGAAGTTATGAACTATTGTTTGCAAAGATTGACTTGAGATGGCGAGAGTACTCACCTTTGTGGTTTAGCCTGCATGAGGCTGAGTGAGGCTACTAGTTGATTTAAGTGTTAAATTGACAGGGAGTTGCTTTAGAGGCTCACCTCGTGCTAAAGCGATAGGAGTTAGGTCAATTCCTACACTTTTATGAGCTAAGTTTTTTTACTTAGATCGATTCTCGCATTTTCTTGGATCTTTTGTTATACTTGGCTTTATATAAATTTTGGTAAGCCACTTTCTCTACGGGAAGCGCAGCCGAAATTTCTACAAATCCGGGGAGTTAGTCAATTTTTGACTTTTCGAAGTTCAACCTGTCTAAGGTTCATGTATGGCTTAGTAAAAATCTGAACAGTTTCATTTTCTAAAGGGAGTGCTGCCAAAATTTTTGTTAATTCAAGGAGTTAGACAAAATTGGACTTTGAAAAGTCAAAGACTATTTTTGTTCTCATATTCGGGCTTATATAATTTCTGAAAAGACACTTTTCCTACGGGAAGCGCTGCCGAAATTTTCTTAGTTTAAAAAAGATAGATTATATTTTGACAGGTGGTGATTCTGGCGATCCACTCTCAGTACGGGGGAGATTATGTCAGGGTCTACCTTTGTTTTGGGCACGGCTTAGAGGTAGATTCAGGCCTAGTCAATCAGAAGAATCTTGGAGGAGAATGTGTTATGGAGTTGTATTCTCCATACGCTTATGATTTTAGCTTGGGGATTGGCCTGTCATGTGTTACAGGTCCTCTTGACCGTTTGATTCAGGATTTGAGCTTAGCTTCAGCTGGATCCTACGAGGATCATCATATGTTATCACTGATAATAGGTCGGTTGCCGACCCGTCGACTCACGACTCAATTCCTACTCGCTCCCCATACTCAACCTAAAAGGCTTTAGCCCTGGTGATCTTTCTGTTTGTTAAGGGTTTCACCCGGACTTTTATTGAATGACCATTTAACAAAGGTACTGAGTTTTTAATTGATGTTGGTCGGCTGGAGGTTGGGGTTTGCATGGTTAAAGCGATGGGTGAACTGGTTGGAGTTGACTCCGTAGTGCGTGGACTCTTGTCTGACTTTTGATGTGGCTGCAGGTATGTTCAAAGACTTGGGGTTTTGATTGGGCTGCCCTGCTATCGCATATATATATGTATGGCTAGGAGAAGACCCACTATGACTGTGAGAAGTGATCGTCACATAATTATTTCCCCTTGTGCATATATATATATATATATATATATATATATATATATATATATATATGTGTGTGCAAGTGCATGTGTACCTACGTATGGAGCTAGCGTGGCCTGAAGTGCCCGCGTACTAAGAGTCAGTCGAAGGTTGGGGTGAATAGAAGGGAGGGGATATCCCTCGCCAATTCCTGTTTATTTTCCTTGTTGCGATTCAGCTTGGTGGAACGATAAAGTTCCGGGCGGAGGGGTCAGCGTGTCGCTGGTGATGCGCCAGACAACTCACCACCGCTCCAAGCTCCCTCCTGCCCTAGGGGTCTTCTTGCCCCACACCCGTTGGGACACCTCAGGGTGCAAAAGACGGAAAGGCCCTCAGGCGGTTTTGCACGCGCTAAAGGGTTACCCCCATTGGCTCGCGCTTCAGCCCACGCCTGAGCGTCGAAAAATGACCCTTTGGCTCAGAGTAGGCCGTTTGGGTGTGGGCACTACATAATGCGTCGTCATCTCGGTTATTCGCGTAGAACTGCATAGCGAGATAGTATGTGTAAGTCCAGCGCCCTCGCGATCTTACACTAGTCTCGCATGCGACACTCGTCGCATCCCGCACTAAAAGAGTTATGGGTCAGACGGCGAGACCACGAGCGTGTCACGGCCAGTAAACTTGTGGTCTTGGTAACGTGAAGTAGCACGTGGGTGGAGGACTAGTCCCGGTCAGCCTTTGGGAGTTCGTGTACGGGCCTCATTATCCCGGAAGCCAGGTAGCCTGTGGGTAGGATATCGGACCTCCTCCGCGTGCGCATCGTTTGGGCTTATCCACCCCCTTTCCATTTTAAGAGGGCCATCAGCTAATGGGGGTTGGAGTGAGTTTCCTTTTTGCATTTTTATGGTTGGACGTTATAGTCCATGGCGGCCGTCAAAGTCAAACCCCTTGATGTTCGACTGCCACGACAGCCTAAAGCTGCCTACTCAACCCCTCTGCACAGGGTGTTGAAGAGGGTGTAGTCTTCAACCGCGCATGGCGGTTGTCCAGCGCCGAGAGACCAACCTTCAAGGCACATATCAGCCGACACTTGAGTGTCGAATGCGACCCTCGCGATTAACGGGGACCACGTGAGTATGGGTACTATATAGTACGCCATCATTGCGACTGCTTGCGTACGCTTGCATTGCGAGTCAATATGAGTTAGCCCTGCGTTCGCGCGGTCTTATACTGAGACTCGCTGGCGACGCCTATCAGATTTCCACGTAGGAAGGTTATGGGTTGGTTACCGAGGGGCTAGGAGTGTTGTCACGTGTTTGTGTTGTGTCGTTTTCGTGTGTGTGTGTGTTTTATTTTTGTGTCGTAAAGTAAGTGTGCGCTTGGTGTGTGGAATGCGTCCTAGTCGACCGATGTCGAGCCGCGCTTGGGACTTCAGCCCCCCAAGATGTCGGCTTGCGTGCGGGCCCGATAGGCGTATTACCGCGCGTATTCCGTATGCTACAGCGAACGAGAAACGCTCTCGGCTGGTCCACCTCTGCGATTGCAACCGAGTAGCTTTCGTATTGTGGACTGGTAGCTCGGCGGGGATACGCCCACCGAAGGGAGGTGACAGCTCCCGTAAGGTGGAGGTAAGTTGTGCCTCGCGTAGGCCCTATCCTGTCGTAGGGGCTCGCGAGAGGTATGGCTGGCACACTCGGCCGGAGCGGCCCAAGGAAGCTCCATTTGTGTGTTCGCGACAAGGTTGGTCCAACTCCTGCGTGACGCGGCCCCGCGCTGCCACGTGCGATGCCAGACCGATGCGCTCGACAACGCGCAACCCTTTTCTTTATTAACTCCTATGCGACTGACCTTTTGGCACAACTGACCTCAAAAACGGATTCGCCCGACACTAAAACCCCTACGTAGGTTTTTTCCTCCTTCAAATCTGCTCAAAAGTGAGCAAGACATACCTGTTCCCTTTTTTCTTCCCTTTCGTAGCCAGTTCCACCATCTCCGCTGCATTCACGCACCCTCTAACACCTACCCTGACTAAATCACTAACTTATAGGTGAAACTAACAGCTCTGTTGCGTTCGCCATAATCGAAAACCTCCGTATGACCCTTTATTTTGTTAAGAATCGAGTGAGATAAGAAACTCTTGCCCTGCCATTCCCATTCTCCTCTACCTCCACTCCGAATGCATCCTTGGGCAAAGTGCGTTTAGATTCTTTTCTTCGTTTTCTGGCCTGTACTCGCCTTGTCTCTTTCGTCGTCCCTCATCCCGGTCAATGCAGAGCGATGCACTAACCAAACATCACTACAGGCGCCGCTTACTACAGACAACGGACGGTGGCCACGAAAGCCGAAATCCACTACAAGGTATGTAACAACTCACTTGTCGAAACACTTAGCCTCATTGATGGCGTTGAGCCCCGACCCGAAAATGGATAGCACTGAGCCCTGCGACCAATACACGGTCGTTGTGACCACCCCGACCTTTTGATGCATGGGAGGGCGAGCGCGTGCTACCAGCCCCAACACGAGTCCAAGCGGGCTGGTCTCTGGTGCAGATCTTGATGGTAGTAGTTGGTATTCATACGAGATCTTCGAAGACCAAAATGGGAAAGGGTTTCATAGGCGTAGCCTGCGCAGAGCATCACTGTGCGCTCTTTCACAGTGCCTTGGGCCGGCCCTAGCGGGCATGCTCATACTCAAAATTCTCACTGCAGGCCTGAGGCTGGTGGGGGGTACGCCCACAAGGGGTCCTCACCACCTAGATTTCTTCTGCCTTTGAGCTAATCGCTTACCGACTCGCATACACGTTGAACTCCTTCGGTCCGTATTTAAAGACGACCTTGATAGAGAAGTTCTTGCCAACACCCCGACACGCCGGGACCCGAATGGGCACGCCAAAAGGAGGCGCGCGCTCAGGGTGCTCGGCTACCGCGACGACCTTTAAGATCCAGCGTCACGTCCGAGTCAAGGATCGTCGAAAAAAAAAAAAAAATGGTATAAAAAATATTTAGAACTTTTTAATTATAAGAAAATGACGAATGAGGAAAAAAAAAAATGCTAGTACCGTCCTAACGCCGCCGACGGCAAAACCAAAAGGGGATAGCCCTGCCCGACCCTCAACCCTTCGGTCCCTTCTCGCTACTCTGATATCCCGGGCCATCGCCGCTCGGTCTCGATCCCTGAATCTCTCTGATGAAGGTCCGATGTTGTAACCAATAGTGCTAGGTCCAAGGTTGAACCTAGTACTAACGGACACCTATATAAGCGGATACTGCGCGACGAGCGGATCTATCGAAACGTTTCAAAATCGCCTTGTTGTCGCACAAGCGGTTATCGGGTAGCAAAAAATTCAGGAATGAAAATTATGAAGTGAGAATTTTGGGCAGTCTGAAAATCCTGAATGAAAATTATGAAGTGAGAATTTTGGGCAGTCTGAAAATCCTGAATGGTCCTGAAGTGGTGAAAGACCCGAAGACTCTGAAAACCACTTGTTTAGGCAGGTTGCATCCTGAAGTGGTGAAGGGTGTCCTTAAGTGGTCAAGTGAGAGTTTTGGGCAGTCTAAATATCTTGAATGGTCCTGAAGTGGTGAAAGGTCCGAAGACCATGAAAACCACCCTTCACCACTTGAGGATGCAGCCTGCCTAAACATGTGGTTTTCAGGGTCTTCAGAGCTTTCACCACTTCAGGACCATTCAGGATTTTCATACATGAATGGTCCTGAAGTGGTGAAAGGTCCGAAGACCCTGAAAACCACTTGTTTTGGCAAGCTGTATCCTGAAGTGGTGAAGGGTGTCCTGAAGTGGTGATAAAAAATACGACTGTTGTTAACCTTCTCTCTATTGTCGATGCCGCCCTCCGCACGTACACACAATTCACAGGCAAGCACACCAATCGTGAGACATAATCTTTTTAATCTCAATTTTAATGAAAAAATAAAAATCTTGGCCGGCAACCAACGGCAGTTTCACATTCATCAAGAAGCAGAGAGATCACTCGCGCCTTAAGTCTGCGCGCTCACACACTCTCTACTCTAGCCTGTCATTCAATCATAGTAAACCATAGACATTGCCACGCCTCGCGTGGTATACCTAAACCTTAAATCAAACTTACTTTCTGTCGGTTGCAAAAACCAGGGCGGATACCCTTGTAAGGATATTCACACCGACAGCTTATCGGACCATATTAAGCGACATCCCTGTATCTTCACAGAATCAAAAAGTTATTAATTCATCCATAACTTCAAATGCTGATGGGAAAGGAACCAATCCGACTAGCCGACAGACTCCGGTTCGAGGCCTCCATCAATCCATGTCAAATACAATTATATGCTGTCAGGATTCCAACCGGAATCTCCATTGTCCTTATACCAGGACGTCGGAATACTTACCACTATACTACAACATAAGTTCTTACAGCCTTCTCGATCTTTACCACATGGCGACAGCGCGACAACTTCATAGGTGGCACGTCGTGGATGACGACCAACAACAGCGTCGGTTCAATACTCTTCGCCACGTAGCCCCCTCTCCATGTGGTCCTCTCGACCAACAACATCGTTGATTCAATACTATTCGCCACGTAGCCCCTTCGCCACGTGACCCTATCGCGGAGAGAGAGAGAGAGAGAGAGAGAGAGAGAGAGAAAGAGAGAGAGAGAGAGAGAGAGAGAGAGAGAAAGAGAGAGGATACACCCCGCGCGCATGCGCCTGTACCTGATTACATCTACGCTCCTGATTTGGAGCAATACAGAGAAAATTAACATGTATAACAATATATATATATATATATATATATATATATTAGAGAGAGAGAGAGAGAGAGAGAGAGAAAGAGAGAGAGAGAAGATCAGCATGTATAACAACAACTTGTATATGACACCGTGGGACATTATATAATTGGGTTGATTACACAAATTTTGATTGTATCTCGATTTTACCCTGTATATGACACTGTGGGACATTGTATAATTGAGTT
>BFEA01000157.1:1609180-1616812 GCA_003427395.1 Chara braunii | reverse complement strand
TTTTTTTTTTTTTTTTTTTTTTTTTTTTTTTTTTTTTTTTTTTTTGGTTCCGCGTTCGGCTGAATGTCCGAACGCGTCGAGAGGGGATCCCAAACGTTCGGGCGTTCGGGTTCGGGCGTTTGGCCCGTCTCGAACGCTAGCAACCCTGCCTGCAAGCGTAATGTCACAATTGAAACCCTGATAAGACTGTTACATTGAATTTTGATGAAAATTAGTCATGATATGAATTAGAATAGGGGAAGTACATCATAAACTATGCATTACTTACCTGCCTCTATAGCCACAAGTCGATGGTCATTTTGCCTAAGACTATCATTTCACCAGGGTATCAAGTTTGTCCTATGAGGACCAATACTAACTACAAACACCCTTCCTTACTACACTAGAATCCTTCATGGCCTCTAACCTTTATATGAGTGACTTAGAATCCATAGTGGTCTTCAATAATTAAAGTGGTCAGCTCAATTCGATGTCCAATACGTAGACATTTCCAAAATGTCATTCAAATATAGCATATAGTAGTGACACCCGTCTAATTGAAACATTGGAGCATGTACTACCCCGTCTACCCTTAGTAAGGATCATGTGTAACACAATTAGAAGTAATTATGAGGTTAGGTTTCTTACTCATCTACAAAGTTTATATATGCAAAGTTGATGTAAGCAACATGGGGCACATTCTGAAATATTTCTGCAAATATTTAGCATTACGTAACAAACATGTTGTCACGTAAGTGAATTTCATTCCTTACTTTATTTGAACATCAAATGCAGAATCCAAAAAGTTAACTATCAAGGAAAGAGAATAATAAAAACGATAGACTTTATTTTTTATGCAATCACAAAAGACTTTTCATTTTTTCACAAAAAATCTTATAATCAGACTTCACAATGATATAAACCACAATTATGTAGTCCCCAAGTGAATACTTTCAAAGTAAAGTTATTAATCCGGATAACATGATAACATAGTTTTCGAAACTTGATTGCTCTTATGAGTCAACTTTTTAATTATACTTCACTTTCTATGATATTTAAAGTAAATTTAACGCATAGTCATACTTTACGATAGATGATCTAAAAAATGCAGTCAATTTTAGCGTACATAGCTTAACAATTGTATTTCATCTCATATGCTCATAAAAGTTAGATTGTCGATAAACGACCAATTTAATGGTTAAATTTACACGCTATGACCTTGAGGGCTAAAAAACTTTTCTTAGTCATTTGCTAATATCTCCCTCCATGTCACTCGTTCATTTTTTAGTATAAGCTTAAAATTATACCACAATCTGATTTTTAATCCCTCATTGTCATGATGACTCGATGAAATTTTAATTACATGTACATAACGTCGCATATTGTGTTTTATCTACCTATTGACCAACGTTTTGAGCTATGATCATAACACATTCAAGTTGTCTTTCTGTCTAGAGTTACAATCCCTATTATATCATAACCCTATTCATTAGAAAGTCTTTGATATATATAAATATAATTTTTCACTTAAGTAGGTATCCTTCTAATTTGCAGTCGTCGGACGCTTTGACTTAAAATGTTAAACAATCTCATATTATTCCTTAAACAGCGCTCGAGACGACTAATATTGTATACTCAAATCAATGTTTATATAGTTTGGATACATGTAGCAAGGTTCTTAATAATGACATATTTTTCCCACGCATTACCGCACACTCTTCCTTAGTCACTCATAATAACAGAAGTGATATTCAGATAGCGTCATGACATCCTTAATAATTTAAAGTGTTACGTTTCACATGTATGAAAACACCAATGGAAATAGTATAAGCGACATTCCTCTAACTATACTCGTGATGCGTATGGTACCTAAAAACAACTATCGTGTAAACTAAATCGGTCGAAGTAAATGAATAATTATAAAGTTAAAGTTTCTTTTCAAACAATGATATAAAAAAAATTCTTCATATCTGCTTCTTTTCTTAGAGTTGAAAGAGTCAACAACAAATTCCATTTCTTTTTTTGTAACCCCAATTAAAGTTTTTATTACTGTACAGGAGTCACACTGAAAAAACTGTAACTAGATGACCATGATATAAACAATGACATTATGACAAAGACATAAAATGAGAACAAGCATTCACTATCCTCAATGGTATTATGAATGATAGATAGGTTATTACAATAAGATCCTTAATATTAAACTTTTAATGGTGGTCTGGACCATACCTTATTTATGACATGCTTTGAAACCCTGATGATTCGGCCTGAGCGACGCGTCGACGTGTTAGGGTTGCCTTGTATATGACTTCTCTATACTAGAGGCATGAGATAAGGGCGCATAGCTCCATCTGACATAAGAAGAAAAGTGTAATTGTGATACACAGTTGATGATCTAACGATGCCGCTTGAGAAACGACGTGAGGATCAGAAACGCATGATGGAAGCGAAAGCGCAGGGTGAGGCGGTTGAGGAAGAACAGTTAGTTGTCGAGAACGAGGTAGAACAAAAGAGGAAGAAGGAAAAAATGACGCAGGGTGAGTCAAAAATGAGGCTTAAAATGTGGGGGAGGAGAGTCGTAGGAGTAATAAGTCAATCTCCCGAAAGATGGTGTATGCTCATGCCAGTCTTCTTGGCGACGACGCAACCTCACTTCATCCGATTTTTTTCCCCTCTTTTTTTCTCTTTCTCGAACCCTTTTCTCTCCCTTGTTAAATCAATGGGTTTCTCAAGGCTCTTTCCCTGTCCTCCTCGTCTTCCCTTTTCGGTACCTAACCCGCGAGCTTTATGTGGTAAAGATGAAGAAACTCAATACGGTAATATATTGGTGGATGCAAAAGTTTGGCAAGCATAGAACCTCTGGCAGACACAATTATATAAGTAATTGTGTCACACCACTATGAATAATACTATAATGAGAGCAAGATAAAAAAGATAGTGTAACGCGAGTGGTCATATTATTAGGTACAATAGTTGAGAGAGCATGGCTACGAGTAACGCAAATAAGTAAACTTTTTGTTTTTTATATCTCATGGTTTTTCTAAGGAGGACTGTAAAAAATCGGATTGATAAGATTGTTATGGATCGACGCGTCGCATCATCTGAAGCGGATGCGTCACGACGGTTAGCCTTTAGGTCAAGTCAGCATAATGTTTAAGAAAACGTCGGGACGTGTCACCGAAATTATACACGACGTTTGGTTATCCGGTTTAGTTTAGTGACCTTAATTTATTGGAAGTCATTGCGATGCTAAATATTTCAAACTATGTGGGGCAAATTTGGTTTTCGTAAGCAAAGGTTTAAACATCTCCTATAACATTTTTCGAAATCCTGAGTAAAAAAACGTATTCAGTGATAGTCATCAAGCATGTGGGGGAGCCTTTAAAAAATAAACAAAATATAAAAGAGTACATCGACCATTTTCATACTTTTGGGAAAAAAGCAATATCTATGACGTGAACATAATACCAAAAAGATGGATAAATAAGTGTCAATTATTAAGATGCTCTTATAATAACTACATTTATTTCTTACTAAGTTTCACTTACTAAATCATAGAGGAACAACTCTCTTGGTTGAGAGAGGTAACAACATGATTGCCCCTTTGCCCTAGCGTCTAGGGTACAGGGTTGGGATCGTCCGTGGGGGCCCGACTAACACAAGAACGGAACATTTGCCAGTAACTTTGCCTCTCTTTTCATCTCCCTCTACCCTCATCAAGTAACATTAGTATTTGAAGCCAACACTCTCTCACACACCACACGCAACCCACTGACACTCGCACTTACACGTGTGTTGGTTTAAGACCTTACTAATACCGAGTAGGAGAATCCAACTGACTATCTTAGTTGGTTGACACCAAGAGTGTCACAGACGGCCATGGGGATTGAGCCCATGACCTTTTGAATGTCACTTGCATCCCTAACTGATTAGGTTGGGCCGCTAGATCGACCCTGAAATAAAGTGAAAACAATAAGTGAAAAGAGAAAATAAAAAAAATAGTGAATGGATGAGCACATTTTGACACCACAATCTTCGACGTTTTTTAAACTTTTTTCATTGTTTTTTGGCTTGCATAATGCCTTCAAAATCTATAGGCATATACCTCACACGATAAAGAGTTCAAAAACAAAAATTCAAAAATAAAAAATAATTTTTAGACCGCGAAATAATTTTTAGAGAGGGTCGAGCCCCTTCAGGTTTGAACCCCCGAACTCGATCTCGAACATGACCCTGAACGTCCGAACGAACGGAGGTCGGCCCTGGGGCCTCCGTACGTACGGACTGATAACCTTGTACATATATATATGTATATATATATATATATATTAATAGAAAACTAAGCTACATTATTCTCTCAATTTCACGTCACATTACCTACCTACCACTACTCCCAATTATAGTCATATGAGTCGTGTTCACGAGGTAACATGAGGGGGCTTCTCCTGACCCGCAGGTGGGCGATACCGTTGTCGAGCGCATCTGTCCCACGTAGTGAGGGACTCTCTCGACCGCGTCACACAGGAGTTAATCTACCTCGTCGAGATACACATGGAGCTTTCGCAAGCCACTGCGGCCGAGTGCGTCAGCCATACCTCTCACGAGCCCCTACGATAGGATAGGGTCAACGAGAGGTACAACTTTACCTCCACCTATGAGAGTTGTCACCTCCCTTAGGTGGGTGTATCCCCGCCGAGCTACCAGTTCACAGTACGAAAGCTTATCAGTTGCAATCGTAGAGGTGGACCAGCCGATGACGTTTCTCGTTCGTTGTAGCATAGGGGGTACGCACGGTCCCACACCTTTATCGGACCCGCATGTGAACTGACTCATTTGGGGGCTGAAGTCCCAAGCGCGACTCGTCGTCGGTCAACTAGGACACATCCTACATACCACGCGTTACACCACATCACTCACACACACGAAACGACACAAAACAAGCAACACAATTTTAATCCTAGTCCCTTTTGTAGTCATCTCATAACCTTATGATGTGGAAAATCGGATAGGCGGCCCACATGAAACTTAGTACAAAACCGAGCAGACGCAGATTATTCCCATATCGACTAACAATGCATGAATACGCAAGCAGTCGTAATGATGGTGTACTATGCAGTGTTCGTAATTAAGCGGGCCCCCGTGGATCCGAGTACCGCTTATGACACTCAAGTGTCATTCTCGAAGTATCGTGAGGATTGAGGTCTTCACGATGTTGCACGGCTGAAGGAACAACCGTTCAGCCCCCGCAGCGCCTTTGGCCCTTAGGCCGAGTGTCCTGGTGGGCAGGGCAAATAGGCTTTGCGCGGGGGGTGATTCCTTCCGCGCGGAGTCTATGACCTGCGGTGTCCTGGACAAGGACCTCGAATCCAGGCCCAGGACCAAAGTCCGACTAAGAAACTTTTAAGAAGCAAAAACCGGTACAGGAAGGGAGTCTCCTTTTTTTTTTTTCCAATCTCAACCCAAATTAAACCTTTAAGTGTGGACTCTTTTAGGCCACGCAAACACTCAAACATAGGTACGCATGTATATATATATATAGAAGAATAAGTATGTCATGATCACTTCTCATAATCACATTGAGACTCCTCTCAGCCATATTTATATATGTGATCGCAGGCAGTCAATTTCAAAGTCCGAACCACAAAGCATACAGGCAATCACATCAAAGAATTAATCAAAAGTTCATACATTATACGGGGTCAACTTCAATCATTCTCTATACTCATACCTCTTGCTTTAGCCATGCATACTTTCAAAATAAGTACTTAGTACCTTTATTAAATGGTCATTCAATAAAAGTCTGGATGAAAACCTTAATAAAACAACTAAATTCACCAGGCTAAAGCCTTTAGGTTGAGTGGCAAGAGTGGATTGGAGTTGAGTCGTAAATCGACGAATCGACAACCGACCTCTTATTAGTGATAACAAAAGATAATCCTCATGGGATTAAGCTGAATCTAGTCCAAATCCTGAATCGAAACGATCAAGAGGACCTGTAATACATGACAAGTCAACGCCAACTAAATCTGTAGTGTATGGGGAATGAATCTCCATAGCACATTCTTACTAAAAACTATCTGTCAACTAAGTCCAACTCCACCTCTAAGTCAGTACCCAAAGCAAGGGTAGACATTTAGCAGAATCTCCCCCATACAGAGTGAATTGTCAATATCACCATCTATCGAAATATAATTTTATCTCTTATAAACCAAGAAAATTTTGGCAGCGCTTCCCATAGAAAAAATGTATTCTCGTAATTTATACTAGCTTGCATATAAAAACTGAAACTCAAAGGTCAAATTTTGTTTAACTCTTTGAATTATTAAAAATTTGGGCAGCATTCCTCTTATAAAAGTAGGCTTCCCAGATTTATACTAAGTTAGATTTTGAACTCAGAAAACAAACTTTAGTCCTAGTAAGACAAAATTTAACTAACTCCTTAGATTTGTAAAAATTTCGGCAGCATTCCTTTTTGAAAAGTGCAATCTAAAAATTTATACAAAGTTAAATTTATAACCTAAAATAAATTGAACTTTTCAAAGTTTAATTTTGTTTAACTCCTTTAATTAACAAAAATTTTGGCAGCACCCCCCTTAGAAAATGAAAATTTCCAGATTTTTACTAAGACATATAACAAATTTTAGACAAGATGAACTTTGAAAAGTCAAAATTTGACTAACTCCTTAGATTTGGATAAATTTTGGCAGCGCTTCCCGTAGAGAAAGTAACTTACCAAATTTATACAAAGCCAAGTATAAGAAATGATCCCAGAAAATGCATAAATCGACCTAAATAAAATAGATTTAACTCGAAAATGCAGATATTGAAACTAACTCTTATAGCGCTAGCACGTGGCGAGCAACTAAAGCAACTACCTGTCAGATTGAAACTCAGACTAAGTAGTAATCTCACTCAGCCACATGCATGGTCAAACCACCTTGGTAAGTACTCTCACCATTGCCCAAGTTAGATCCTCATAGATTAATTCATGAAACCCTCAGATGATTTATCCCTTGTACCCAACTTACATATGACATGGTATTAAACCATCCATCTTAGAAACAATGTCTAGCCGCCCTGAGCTGTTTAATAACAAAATTTTAGTAATTTATAACTTTGTTCTAAAAAAATAAATGAAAACATGGGCAGGGACTTAGTCATTCAGCTCAGAAACAATGCTCAGCTTGCCCAGATTACTTTCAATTATACATTGTAGTTTTTCTTTTCTTCTTAGTAGCGATGGACCATTCAACTTAGGAACAATGTTCAGCTGTCAGTTCACATGCAAATATAAATGAAGTATTTTCTGTTTTACTCAGTTTATTTTTATGTGCGTGGCTTCAGGCTAAACCATTCGGCTTAGAAACAATGCTTAGCCTTAGACAAAAAACTCTCCCTCATAATAAAAAAAAATATTAAACCCTTCAGTCAGCTAAACCCTCGTAAATAAATAGAGCAACCAAGTCATTCACCTTATAAACAATGTATGATCCTTCAGAAAACAACCAAATAAACATAGCTCTGGGTCATTCAACTTAGAAACAATACGCAGTCCTTGATTGACCCGGTCAAACGCATGCAAACTGCCTTCCTTCCACCTTCCTTTAATTTGCTTTCGGTTAAAATAAAAAGAAATACTTAAACTTCACTCTC
>BFEA01000157.1:1591422-1603630 GCA_003427395.1 Chara braunii | reverse complement strand
CTTTTTGTCCGTTCGTTTTTTTTTCCGTTTGTGTATTTGTTTTTTTTTTCCCCTTCTTTCTTTTTTTTTGTTTTCTCAAGTGTGTCGTTCCTAGGGAAGCGGAGCCCGGCCTTCGCGCAGCGACAGGGCCTTCCCTTGGCCGACCCCCCTAGGGCTGTGGCGCGTATACGGGAGTGCCCGCGGCCGATAGCTGAGCGAGGTACTGGTGGTTTAATGCCAGTGGTCTATCTCTAGGTGGCGGGCGCCAAGCATGCTCAGGAAGGTACATGAGGGCTATGGGGATTGAACCCATGATCAATGCCGATCGGGGAATCCAGTGGTCCATCTTTAGGTGGCGCGCGCCAAGCACGCCCAGGGAGGTACGCGAGGCAATGGGGATTGAACCCATGACGTCCTGAATGCCACTTGTGAGCCTCACCAACTGAGCTAGGGTGGTGGATCGAATTGATGAAAAGGAGGCCGGGGAAGCTCGACATTACTCCCGGATCTTCTGGAAGCATCATCCAGATTCTGGGCTACTCTCCAAATGTGCAAAATGAGACTGAATCCCCCCAGAGAACATGCAAGGATACATTGCCATCGTTTTTGTTTTTTGTGCATGTGGAGAGGGGTGCAGCGAGGCCCTCTCTCAAATCTTTCATGGCTCGGCAAAAAATCGAAATTGGGGAAAAAAGAAGGGACCCTGTGGTATTTGTTTGGCGGCTGAATATCGTTCCAGGCCTCTTACCTAAGATCAAGTGTAGTATCTGGTCGATCAGTTTGGCGGCTGAATGATATCAACGCGGCTCCACTGACGATCTGAAGGTGTGTTTCACTTCGGCGGGCGGGAGACCGAGCGGCGTTTTCAGGCATCGAGCCCCTGTGTCTGCTTTGGCGCCCAATCACGCGAATCAACAGGTTCCTCGAGTCACACGCTTGCGAAACAGAGGTAGAGGGGGAGAAGTGTGTTCTCGTGTGTGTGTGTTTGTGTGTGTGTGTGTGTGTGTGTGAGAGAGAGAGAGAGAGAGAGAGAGAGAGAGAGAGAGAGTGGGGACGTGTCATCGTGTCGATTTGAGTTGAGGGATCGGTAACAAATGGCGTCGGCGGGAAAATTGGCAGTGAGGAGATTGCTACCGCTGCTAGATCGTGTATTGGTGGAGAAGGTAATAGCGCCAACGAAATCAGTGGGCGGGGTGTTGTTGCCGGAGTCATCAGCGGCTAGCAAAATCAACGAGGGGATGGTGGTTGCGGTTGGCCCGGGAGGTCGCACGTCAGAAGGGAAGACGATCCCAATGGCTGTGAAGGAGGGCAATCGGGTTCTTCTTCCTGACTATGGGGGTCATAAGATCAAGCTCGGAGACAAAGAGTTTTTGCTCTTGAGAGACGAAGAGATTTTGGGCGTTTTCAGCGACTAGATCTTCTTCTTTTTCAAGTAGAGTGCATGTTTCCTTTCGCAATTTAGAAAGGTTCATTTCCATGTACGTTTGCGCTCTCTCTCTCTCTCTCTCGCTCTCTTTCGCTCTACCTCTCACTAGCTTCTCACTCTCTCTTCCTCAGTTCCTTCTTTCTCCTCTCTCCTTTCTCTTCCCTCTCTCTTCTCTCCTTCTTCCTCTCCTTTCTTTTCTCACCTTCACTTCTCTTTTCTCTTCCGTTTTTCTTCCCTTCTCTTCCCTCCCTCTTCTCTTGTTGAGTGGTTTGCAACGCGTCTTGGTTGCGGTTGTGTGTAGCTTAGTGCCATTTTTAAATGCTACTCCGGCGAGTTGTTTCCAAGGTACGCTTAGGTCCTTTTCGAAGTGCTGTTTTCGAAGTGCTGCGCTGGCGAGGGGTTTTGATCGGGTCCGCTTAGTGGGTTCACTCGTTTTACAAGAGATTTTAATTTCACAAGTGCGTCTTTTGCGAGTGGTTTGTCAGGAAATAGGCGGATCTGATTAAATTGGCTAAAATTCGGCCCGACGACTGTTGTGGAGAGTGGTTTTGGTCGGGGGGGATTGCAAGCATCACTGCAATTTATCATCACCCCTTTTCCTCTGACGCTGCCGACTGCGCACGGCTTCGCACTCACAAGCGAAATTCACCAGCGCATCAGCGGCGTTGTGGGCATTGTTTCTCAGTGGCAGAACTCGAAAAACGAGTTGGGAGAAATGTGTTTTTTGAACAAACAAGTTTGAACGGTGTTGGAAAAAAAAAACGAGGTTGAAATGTGGTTGTGATAAAAAATCAGTGTTCATACATATTTTGGCTTCTGAGGTTTGTCCTGGTCTTTATCAATGTTAGAGTACCTGTAATTCCCTTTTTTTTTCCATTCCCTTCTCCTTCCCCCTCCTTCCCCCCTCTCCCTTCTTTTGTTTGCCCATCCCGTTTCCTTCCCCCTCCTCTCATGCCGTCCTCTCTTCAGTCCAAGAAAACCTAAGCACCTCTTCCTCTTCCCTCTCTCAGGGTTAACGTTGCTGGCTTCCGTTATCTTCTATCGTCCTCTGTTGCCCGAGTACACGTGCCTTGCCCCACCCCATCGTTCTCCTCTTCATAAAGTGTACGATACCGTCGCCATTGTCTGTACAAAAAAGGAAAAAGACATTCGGCAGTCTTCCTTTCTTTTTTTTTAAAATTAAATATTGTGTTTGCAAGACGCAGTGTGGCAGTGAAATCGCCCTTAGTGATTTTCTTTCATTTTTGCGTGCTTACCGTCGTCGCCATTCTATAAGGTATAGGCGCATGTGCGCGTCTTTCTTTGCCCTTTTTGTAAGAAACACGATCATTCCGTACGTGAACGTACGGAAACCCTGTTACTTCTCCTTCTCCTAGCAATGAGTGTCGAACCTTCTTCTTGCGTGTTCGTCACCGTGAAGTTGGCATGGTAATAAGACTTGTACATCTAACGAAAGATAGACGATCATAGAAAATGAAAACGGAAAGAACATCTCATAGAAATGGAAAGGAATGGAAAGAGGTGTGCTTGGGGATGGTGGTCGATATTTGCCTGCTCTCTTTCTCTCTTTATATAGTATAAATGCATATGCACATGTTTATGTATATGCACATGTATATGTATATAAAGCTTTATCTGTCCTACAATTAGTGTTGCCCCTGACCTGCTTGATCCTATTGACCAGTCAGGAAGAGGAGCCCCCACCCCACCCCGGCAGATAGGACAGGCACGCTGAGGATGACGTGGATGTTCACAAGGATACCCAATGAGAGCTGCGCCAGCACCCTTGTCCTGTCTTTAGACTGGATCCCGTTCTCTTTCTCTTGCCTCTGTGAGGTTTGGTTTCCTCCTGTTCTTTACCTCTTTGCCTTTTGGCTGCGTGCAATTGGGTCCTTGTGGCACACGGGGATGGGGGCAGCCAGCGCTCAACCTGTCGTCCACGTGGCTGGCCTTGTACGTAGAGGTGATGAATAGGCGGAGCTTTCCTTCCTCTCTCCTTTTGTTCTTTTGTCATTTTCCGCCTTTGCGCTTCGGTTAACAGTGTGACGAGATATATATATATGTATGTATCGCTCTCTCTCTCTCTCTCACACACGCACACGCACGAAGACGAGGGGATTAGCGGTCGGGTTATTTGCCCTCTCTCTCTCTCTCGTGGACACACACACCTCTTTCGCCATTCTTTGCTGGCCGCAGCTTTCTCCCTCTCTCTGTCTATCTCTCCCTCTCTCTCCCTCTTCTCTCTCTCTCCCTCTCTCTCTCTCCCTCTCTCTCTCCCCCCCCCTCTCTCTCTCTCGCACACCTCTTTCTGTTTCCGATTTTTTTCCCACGCCGCCACTGTTTGCTGGCCGCAGCTTTCGCTCTCTCTCTCATATACACACCCACAAGAAGCACACCCACACCCAACCACCCCTTTCTGTTTCCGATTTTCTCCCACGCCGCCATTGTTTGCTGGCCGAAGCTTTCTCTCTCTCTCTCTCTCTCTCACGCACACAGAGCAGTCTGCTACGGCCAGCTTCTACGCGAAGCAATGTATTGCTTTCGGTAATGGATCGTGTTTGTGAGTGAAGTTTATTGGCTCTTTTTTGTTTCTCAATTTCTTCTGTTTCATTTATTGTGCTCATCTCATTGACCTCTTTTATTGATCCCCTCAATATTCCTTGTGTTGATTCAACTTCATTTGCTTCCTCTGTCCATACAATCTAGTCAATCCATCAATCGTGTTCTTTGACCGGCGATTGTATCCATTACTGATTCATTCTCCGCGTTGAATCAGTGCTTTTATTCGTTTTCTGAAAGTCGACGTTGTCGTGGAGTATGAATGCTAGACAGATGACACTCACTTCGGTAGTCGGCCATTTGATTATCCAGATGTCTCTGGAGTTCCCTTTCCCGGATTCCAGCAGGTGCTGCTCCCCATCAATAGATTGGAGCCGTCCACTCGGCGCTGCTCCCCCATTGAAGCCATCCGTTCGGCAATACCTTAATCCCAGTGGTTCAATTGGAGTGTGTATATATTTTTAGGATATTATATATGTTCTTTTTATTATATATTTTTATAACCACTGGGATTAAGGTATTGCGGAGTGACCTGCTCCAATCCATTGATAGTGAGGAGTCTTAGTCCAGCGTAACAACACAGAAAAGTGTTCCTGATTCTTTCGGCCTTGAGATGTATCATATGGTTGAATTAACCCGCCCCAGGTAATTGAGAAGTATTTTATTCCCCTTGTCTATGTCAAGCTTGTGCAGGCTGACAGAGGTATAGGGAGTCCCTTTCTTCCTTTGCGGTGCTTGATTAAATCTGATTTTTTTTTCTTTGCGATCACCGATTCCCTTATTTGTGTTTGTGAATCCTTTTCTTTCTTTGTGTTAGCTGAATTCGGGCATTGGTCGATTCTATTCGGTTTGTTAAAAAATCCAACTCCGATTGGCAGAAATTGTATACATAAAACACAGCTGCAAAAACTGTGGCCGCATGCCAGTTCTGAGGTTTGCCTTGCAACGCGCCGTCAGCAGCAGCCCGTGGTGGGCCTCTCCCCTCCGCCTGAGCCCTTCTCCGCGTCTGAGCTCTATCTCCTGCTTTCACTATAACGTCCAGTCTCCTCAACCCCATTCCCTCCCACCTCTCCCCGTCCCCCGCTCATACCTACCCGCTCGATATGCGTCACTCCTTGTTTCTCATAGAAGCTCCTCTATCCTCGATACTCTCTCAGCGTCGACTTCCAATTCAAGTATCCATCCCTTTCCCGCCATACACCCTTACCTGTCCGCTAGCAACAACCCGCTCTGGTCATGCTTCCTGCTCCCGATCCTCCACAATCTCGCACTTCAAAAGTACCTATTTTTGACTCTCCTTCCCCCTATGTACAACTTTCCAGCCCCATTCACCTTCTATTATGCCTGGGTCTCGCATCTACAAGTCACTATATGTGCATAATGAAAGGAATCGTCCGGCGTCCGCTAGAACAGATCACGTGGTGAGTGCCACTCAGTTGTGGAGCGAAGCCCCCTTTCCCTCCCGCCTGTCTACCCAGGCTACCATGTTGACCGACCTCACATTCTCAGAGATTCATTCCCTGCAGGATGTCTGCAACCTGCGGCTGCCGCAGCTCTTGCCCTATCTGCTTCTCTACCCGGCTTGTCGTCCCCCCTTTTTGCCAGCCTCCCTGTGGCAGGTAGTTCATGTCACCCCTCAATACTCCAATTGGGCTTTAGACGTGGCCACGGCTCGAACACTTCTTCCCAATCTTCGCTCCCGCACCCATACACCTTCCTTCCTCGTCCATTCCCCCCACCCTCGTGTCGCCCTTCTCTCCTCCTTCCTTTTCTCCTCCTCCTGCCTTCTTCACGTTCCTGCTGCTCTCCCGTGCCTTCTCATCCGTCTACCGTCTTCGCCCGAATCGAACGCCCGGTCGTTATAGCTGCATCTGGACTGAAAGTTGGGTCAAATGCAGCTATAATATGACCGGGCGTTCTATTCCGGTGAAGACGGTAGTCTTTCCTCCCGCCACTCTATCGCTTCCTTTCCCTCTTCTCCCGTCTCATGCGTGCTGAGCTGCGTCTTTTTGCTGTGCGCATAACACACCGATCGTGAAAATGGCGGGCGCACCTGGACGTATTCTGTAGCGAAGTACATCCCCAATGTTTCCATATCTCCACGCGAATGCAAAGTTGAGAACACGACGAAGGTTTCATAAAAAAAAAAGAAAAAAAGAAATGAAGTGCTATATCTTCTAGTTATGCACCCGTGCTGATGCGATGTCCAGATTCGAGAACACGGTGAAGTTTTCATATTAGGGAAAAAAAAAACAATGACGAGTGTTCATTGAGAATGGATGTAGGATATAGCATATATGCTCCGTCTCGTTTTTAGATTCCATTTGTCGAGCTCAGTATGGAACGGCAGTACATGCATGAATGCCAGTGCATGCATTCCAATTGCAAAACATTTGAATGGCATTTCAGATTCGACTTATCGAGCTCAGTTCAATAGGCCAGTCCATGCGTAGCAACTGGGCCAACTGTTTGTTTCTATAGGCCTTGCTCTACTACTCACCACATTGCACAAAAAAACAAAAAAGACTAAACATATGGCGGTGTATCTTTCCACGTCCTAGCGGAATATTCATTCTTATTTTGCATATTTGGTGAGTAGTGGAGCGAGGCCCCATGTTTGGCATTTTCTGTTCCGTCATTGCCTTTTCGTTTTTCAGATTCAGCTTCATTGCCCATGACAAACTGTTTCACTTCCATGTCTCCCAAACACTGTTTTCCTGTTTGTCTTCTCTCTNTTTTCAGATTCAGCTTCATTGCCCATGACAAACTGTTTCACTTCTCTGTCTACCAAACACTGTTTTCCTGTTTGTCTTCTCTCTCTCTCTCTCTCACACACACACACGCACACACACACGCACACACATTCACACACACACACACACACACACACACACACACACAGAGCACCGATATGTCTGCATTTGATACAGGTGTTGTTATTGATACGACTGCAACACACCCATGCAAGTACCTGCCTCTCTCTCTCGTCCTTTGCATAACCGTTAACTCAGCTTATGCTCAAGCTGACATGCAAACATGCTTTCCATGTTCACGTCTTCAGTATGCCATCAGGTCATGTACTTGGCAAAGCTCACAATCAAGCAGCATGCAAGTCACAACCACAAACAAACTGTCAAGGACAACAACACGACGAATTCTTCTCCGATTTCATATGTCAACCTTCAGCAGGCGCACATACGAATGAACCAAGGAACCAACGAGTAAATCAAGCGGGCAGGTCTTAACTGGTTGCAAACCGACCTGGTAATGGCCACCATGAAACACTGCCTCTCTCTCTCTCTCTCTCTCTCTCTCTCTCTCTCTCTCTCTCTCTCTGTGGGCAGTTTGGGTTCGAGGGCCGTAGCTTTGATGGCCGAGTCTCGGATCGAATGTATACCTACGGGCCTACGGCTGCATCTTGGAACCATGTCAGGCTCTGTTCACCATCGGTCTACGGTCCAAAGCTTGGGGTGTATGAAGTAGGGTCTACAATCAGGTCTGGACGTCTCTGAAACTCCGAGTCGGAAGGGGGGAGAGGTGTGTCCCCCCCCCTTCTCCCCCATACATGACCATTGATTAAATCTCTATGTTAGATGCGAATCACATCCCGAGAACTTGTTGTGTTGGAGTGTACTTCGCTATGCCAAACTATGTTGTGGTATGTTATGCTGTGTTGTGCTAGACTATGTTATGCTATGTTGTACAATGATTTGCTGTGCTGTCGTACACTATGCTGTGATGTGCTAAATCTCCTAGTCACCAAGGGGAGGGGGGGGGAAGGCGCCGTAGCTTCCTGTCGCCCATTTGCCGAAATGTGTCCGAATCCGAGCCGAACTTGACACACTCAGTTATATGTTAATCACATCTGGACAACTTACTGTGTTGCTCTCTCTCTCTCTCTCTCTCTCTCTCTCTCTCTCTCTCTCTCTCTCTCTCTCTCTCTCTCTCTCTCTCTCTCATATCCATTGCTATGTTACAACGAGAACAGACTGCCACCCAAAAAAAAACACAAATGTTACAATTGGCCCTCCGTGAAGGGATCCTGCTTCGATACATGACATATTGATTCCTCTGCGTGTTTCAGACATGCAAACCTGCAATGACAATGCTCCTACATTCATGGCTTTGTCTGATGAGCAGCCCTGATAATTGATCTGATGTCATCAATTCGCTTGATATGGAACACAGAACCATACACCACCAGTCCTAATGTGTATTTGACAACGCCTATTGCGGATCGAAATAGACCTACAACAGTTCATGCATGTGAACATGGCACACCAGTGCCCGTGATTCATCTTTGTGCCCGCAACAATGTTTGCCCTCGTGCAACATCGAGTCGGCAACAAACTGCCATCCACATAGAGACATCATCACATCCTCCGCACAGTGACTATATCAAAATGCTATGCGCATACCGTTGTTGCGTTTACTAATTTCGGGCAAGTTGTCAGCATAACGACAGCCGTAGGCTAAGATGTCCTAGAAATACACTAAGATCCTAAGATGTCCTAGAAATACACTAAGATCCTAAGATGTCCTAGAAATACACTAAGATCCTAAGATGTCCTAGAAATACACTAAGATCCGAGGGCTCGTGAGCAATTGCTGGTCAACCATGTGTGTTTGGAATGCAGCCTAGTGGGTCGTCCGATGTCGCAAAAGTTGGTGTTAGAGGTGCAATGCCATCTTTACCTGTGACTGAGGCCACAGCAGGCAGGGTGGCATACGCCTTTCGGCTAGTAGAGTAGGGAGGGGGTACTAATTTCGGGCAAGTTGTCAGCATACCGACAGCTGTGAGCTAAGATGTCCTAGAAATACACCAAGATCCGAGGGTTCATGAGCAATTGCTGGTCAACCATTTGTGTTTGGAATGCAAGCCTAGTGGGTCATCCAAGGTCGCAAAAGATGGTGTTAACCCAAAAGAGCCTAGCTCAGTGGGTATACCCATGAACTGTTGAAATACAGATCTGTGTTCGAATCCAGATGATGGAATTTGAGCAGCAAAACCAGCTATATGTGAATTGCCTGGGGCCGGTCAGCTCAATGATGATATGTCAAGGCCGTCGCCGTTTTTTTTTTTTTCAAAGAAAAAGAAAGAAAAAAAGTTGGTGTTAGAGGTATGGTCATCTTTACCTGTGACTGAGGAGAAAAAAAGTTGGTGTTAGAGGTATGGTCATCTTTACCTGTGACTGAGGCCACAGCGGGCAGGGAGGCATACGCCTTTCGGCCAGTAGAGTAGGGAAGGGGGTCAGCAGGCTGGGGTCTAGGGACGTCAGCAGGCTTTATCCGGCTGTGTACAGATTTCTGGTAGGATAGGCTTCAGCATGCTTGAATGCGAAACTGGCAGGGGAGGGGTGGGGTGTGCAGACGGGGCGTCAGAGCCCCCCACCCCCATGCACGAGCGTCTTGGACCGAATGCGCACACCACTATGGGTTTGCAGTCTCAGGTCTTATGCACACACCAAGTGGAAAATGGTTTTCTCATTCTTCACAGAATCTGCGATCAGGAAACTGCGAACAGATTTCTGGTGGTCTCTTTAAAATGTTCATCGTCCACCGTCTTAGGATAGGCTTCCGCACACTTGAATGCGAAACTTGCAGGGGGGGGAGGGTGTGGGGATGGGGGGAAGCCCCTCTCCCCCCCCACCCACGCACGAGCATCTCAGGCTGAATGCACACCACTCTGGGGTTGAAGTCTCGGGTCTAATGCAGGTACCACACCAAGTGGAAAACGTTTTTCCCATTCTGCGCAGAAAACAGTGATCAGGAAACTGCAATCAGATTTCGGGCGGTTTCTTCACAACGTCCATGGTCTTGGTATAGACTTCCGCACGCTTGATCGCGAAGCTGGCAGGGGGGGGGGAAGGGGTGTGGGGAGGGGGGCCCGGAGCCCCCTCGCTACGCATGAGGCCGAATGCACACCACTCTGGGGTTGAAGTCTCAGGTGACTCTCATGCAGATACCACACCAAATGGAAAATGTGTTTCCTATTCTGCACAGAAAACTGCAATCAGTAAACTGCAAACAGATCTCTGCAATTTTCTGGTGGTTTCTTAAAATGGAAATTATTGTAGATTATAAGTTGTGGTCACGACTTATTGAGCTTATGTTGTGACATAGAGTCATGAATGGCGGCGACCTGACTACCTCAACCTTGTTTCGTTTGACATTCTCATGCAGCGAAACAAAGAAGTGTTGTCCTGTGAGCTAGCTCCGTAAGTTTCATGCCAGAGTGCCACCGCTGTCACTTTCAGTGCCGTGAGGAGGATTGGCGGCCACGGTCAGTCAACACTGGTATCTCGCTGGGGCGAGTTGTGCCGCCCTGTAACCCGTGGCAATGTGGGAGCATCGGGTCAAGTGGAAGTGTCTGCTTAGGTCCTGCTGTGTCCGGGCGGGATACACCCAATACGCATCCAACGATGAGGGATTGCAGGTTGAGTTCTCAGTCAGTATCGTCATAGCTGACAGTCATGGCTCTATTCCGTTCAGGGTTGAGACCATCAATTTCACTATATTTCCAGAGGCGCAAAAACTCTCAACTTACCTGTCACAACATAAGCTCGTTAAGTCATTATCATGACTTATAGTCTACAATAAGTTCCATAATAATCTTGAATTACTGGGGCCGGTCACCTGTGGATACGATATATATGTCAAGACTGCCGCCCTTTTATAAAAAAATAAAATAAAAATGGACTCAACGCCCTCCTTAACATTTCTTGCACAAACAGCCTGCCCACAGTTTCACAGACAGGGCAGGCGCTGAAGGAAGACCCCCCCCCAAACGGCCTACAAAGAGCCTGCCCACAGGCTCACACATAAGCCACTGGCTAAAGCAAGTGGCGATCATGTTGCCTGCCAGAGAACATAGGGGCCACCATCTGCTCCTGCATAGACCTCGCTCCCTTCAGGGTGCGTAGGCGCTGGGAGTTGGATCCACCGTCCTGAAAAACGGGGTATAGCTCGAACCGCAAAAGAACTGCTTTTGCATGTCTACAACTACCACCCTATAATAAAACTTGCACAGCTCTGAGCGTGCACCGATTTCCAAAATGGTGACTGAAATATCTGCATGCGACTCTGCGGTCTGTGCATTGAAAACCTGCTCTGACCTACGAATTGGGTCCGCCTTACCACGAATGAGCTGCCTGTGCCGGCATCATGGACCCACAAATGAAACTAAAGCGACGGCCTACAATATCTCGAATCTGTGCGTGGGTTCAAACGCCAGCTACAACCATTGATTGACAGTGATTAGACGCTTTGAGGTTCGAGGCACTCGTTTCTGTTGGAAGGGATGAAAGAAAAACGAAGAAACGGTGATGTATTATTTTGTGCTTTCGCGGAAGATTGATTTGCACATTTGCAGATGCTCAATGTCGACGTGCTGGTGTCCCTATCGCCTCTTGTGTTGTGCCTCGCTGCGCTAGTCACCATATGTCAAGGGAAGAATAATTATTGAGGGCGCATCTATCCTCGAGCTTGTGGATCATGCATCCAAGTTTCACATTTTGGTAGTGGCCACTCGTGCACGAGGCCCAAAAGAAGACAACTGCCAAATTCTCCTTTGTCGTTTTTTCAATGGCCGTGGGTGGGTTTGTTGTCGAAATGCCTGCCCATCCCTAAAAGCAGCGAATGTACAAGGCTATATATACATCCTCATAAGGTCAGGATGAGAGTGAAATGAAAAACCACTCGGTTATAAAACTGGGCCCAGTGTCCTTTGCATCACACGGTCAGGGTGAGGGCGCTTTATGTTTGAGGAAAGACTGTAGGTAACTGACAAAAGGCAGAGCAGGACAGCTTTCCCGACAGACTGGAGCAGAGCGAGCTCCCATGTCTAGTACAGGCACGGCAATGCTGTCTCCATGGCAAGAAACAGACAAGATATTCTCGCGTAGAGCTGACCGACGTCACGGCATGAGCACACAGGGGGGGAAGGGGTGTTGGGGAGAAGGGGCTGGAGACCCCCTTCCCCCCCCACAGGCATCTCTCTCTCTCTCTCTCTGCAGTCACTGCAACAACGACCTGTCTAGTCACACAATTATGTGATACCAGGCAGGACCATGCTGTCTCCACGGCAAGATATGGGCCATATATTCTCCCGTAGAGCTGACCATCGTTACAACATGAGCACGCAGGGGGGGGGTGGGGAGGGGGCGGCGGACACACAGGCGTCTCTCTCTCTCTCTCTCTCTCTCTCTCTCTCTCTCTCTCTCTCTCTCTCTCCCCCCCCCCCCC
>BFEA01000157.1:1569593-1582193 GCA_003427395.1 Chara braunii | reverse complement strand
CATTAGCGCGGTGCGCTCAGATACTCATTGGCGCAGGGCGCTCAGATGTACAGATACTCATTGGCGCGGTGCGCTCAGATACTCATTGGCGCAGGACGCTCAGATGTACGAATGTTCATTAGCGAGGTGCTCTCAGTTACTCATTGGTGCAGGGCACAGACACACAGTAACCCTTGTGCTCTCGGCCGCGGCGCACAGGCATACGGTAACCCTTGTGCTCTAATGATGCACGCCGAAGATAAAAAATAAATAAATAATAATAATAATAATAATAATAAAATAATAATAAAAAAATAAATAAAACCGGGGCTTATTCATAAGCGACCGGTCTGACTGAAGGGGGGATGACGGAAGTGGGTAAGGAGAGGGAGGAAGAAGAGAGGGGGAGAAGAGAGCAAAGGGATAGAGAGATAAGAGAGGAGGCAAGGGAGAGGGCTATGACCCTAGTGAGAACCAGGACTACCCCTTCCACAAGCTGCCCCACTCCTTTACCTCTCCCTTGCTTGCCTTGTCTTTCTCCTTCCCTTAATTGTTTTAATGCTGCAGCTCCCGCTTGCGGTTCCGCCAGCGCTTCCGCATTCCCGCAAATGAAGGCTTCTCTCGTCCTTTTCTTAAGTGGCTCGGCCTCTCTTTTATAGTGAAGAAGCCGGGTGATCGGGCAAGATACAACAGTCCGTGGGCTAAAATTAGTACAGGCCTGTGCTAAGATTAGCATAGGCCTGCACTAAAATTAGCGCGGGACTGGGACGTTCCCGACTTAAGGACACGAACAGTTAGTCCCATGTTTAAAATAGCACGCGCCTGCGTTAAATATAGCGCGGCGCGGGACTGCGCTAAAATTAGCATGGGACTGGGACAGTCCCGACTTTGGGATATAAACAGTCAGTCCCATGTTAAAAATAGCACGGGCCTGCGCTAAATATAGCGCGGGCCTGTGCTAAAATTAGCGCGGGACTGCGCTAAAATTAGCACGGGACTGKGACAGTCCCGACTTTGGGACACGAACAGTCAGTCCCGAGTTATAAATAGCACGGGCCTGTGCTAAAATTAGTACGGGGCTTGGGATAAAAATAGTGCGGGCCGGTGCTATATTTAGCCTGTGCTAAAAATAACTTAGGCTTGTGCTAAAAATAACTCAGGCTTGTGCTAAAAATAGCGTGCCCTACGCTAAAAATAACATAGGCTGATACTACAATAGTGTCGGGCTAAAATTGGCCCGACTTTGGAATACTAAAGGTCGGCCTTGCCCTCGAAAACAAAACACTCCTCTTATCGCTAATAAAGGGCCCAACCCCGTATTCCCCCTTGACCATTTCGGGCCGTACTCTCCCCGACACGTTGAGTCTGGTCCCAAGTGGTCAATTCTATTTTTCTCACTAACCCTTGGTCCGTTTTTAGTACCGTTTGGACCGGGCCCTGCTAATCTGGCCCTTGCAGACGCGGCGGTTCAGCCCAAAAGCCGTGATTCGATCTCCATGGGGCTGGACCGTCGCACCGTCTTGTCCGCTGACTCGACCCAAGGGCCAAACCAACGTGTCAACATTTTGCTGATCGTGACCATATGCAGTCTTATGGCGTGGAGGCTGGCCGCGACGAGTTAACTATACCTTGACGTGGCGCGCCGCTGTCCGACAACGTGTCGTTATCACATTAACGTTCGTGAGGTCGCCGATATCATCTTTGATCAGGTCGTGCGGGATCGTGACTTATCTCAAAGCATCATCTCCAACCGCGACCCGCACCTAACTAGCACATTTTGGCGATGCCTACACGTCCCGGCTCCGCTTCTCGTCATCTTAGCACCCTAAGACAAATGATTAAACTGAGGTCACAAACAAAACTCTCGGTAATATCCTCCGAAAGTTTGTTAGGGATTAACAGTGAGACTTACACTGAGCCTACGTAGAGATTGAGTACAACCTGGCCGTTTCGCCCGCCACAGGGATGTCGTCGTTCTATTGCGACCTCGACTACCACCTTCTCGTACCCGCGAATTTTCTGGGACCGTCACCGTTGCACCTAGACACTTGTTGTCGTGCGCTTGAGGCTTGGATTTCACACATGGCAACGATCATGAAGCGCGCACACGAGTCTAATGGTCTCCTAGACTTGCATGGCCGCATGAGTGAACTGATCGAGAAGGAATCATTCATTCCACTTTGCTAGTTCAGGCGTCACTTCTTTTATCCATACCGCAAGCCGTCGGTTTTGATATTTTCGCTAGTCAGGTCAACTTACATGTGAAGCTGCCTGACCATCTTCGACAGACTTGAGTACACGATATTTACCACATCTCCTTGCTGCGTCCTTATTATAGAACGCTGTCGGTGCGAATACCCTTACAAGGGTTGGTTTAAAGTCTGAGTATACCGTGCGAGTTGTGGTTGTGTCTGTTGTTTACGGTGATTGAATGGTTGACCAGAGTAAAGAGTGTGTGGCACACAGATTTAAGGCGCGCGTGATCCCTCTATTTTTATTGGCGATTATAAAGCCGGTGCGATTGCCGGCCAAAATTTTTGTTGTGATTAAACTAGGATTAAAAGATACTTTATTTTCAATTGATATATTTGATCGTGATAAGTGCGTACGTACGGAGGACGATGTCGATGAAGGCATGACTCTGTATAGCCGCGAGGTGGACGCGGAAGGTTCAGTGGGCGTGGGGTTAGTTGTTAGACCGAAACGTGGCGTTGAGACGTTTCAGTAGACTGACGCGCCACGTGGTATCCGTTTATATAAGTTACCGTTTGTCCTAGAACCAGCCTCCGGCCTAACCCTATTGGTTACGATGTCGGACTTTCCCCCCGGAGTTTCCTGGATTGAGGCAAATGGCGACAGCGTAGGGTATTTGGAACAACGCAAAAAAATCAAAGGGTTGAACCCAGACCCGGCGGGGCTATTCCCCTTCGTTTTGCCGTCAGCGGAGTCGGAGTGACATTAGCAGTCCCTATTTTTTTTCGTCCGTTGTTCTCTGTCGACTGAAATTTCCCTACATATTTTATTTATTTTTATCGTTGTTATTATTCTTCTTCTTTTTTTATGCTTTGACTTTTCTTAAGTCGTGCGCGACACTGGCCACGGGTGGCCGTCGCTGCAACAGAGGACCTTGAGCACGCACCTCTTTTGGTGGACCTGTTTGGGTTTCTGTGTGTTCGAGATGTTGACAAAATTTCTCTATCCTGCCTGTCGTGAAAAACGGACCGAGGAGTCCGACATGCATGCAAGCCCGTGGGCGGTCGGCCCACGAGACGAAAAAAAAGTATGA
This sequence comes from Chara braunii, assembly GCA_003427395.1. Lineage (NCBI taxonomy): Eukaryota > Viridiplantae > Streptophyta > Charophyceae > Charales > Characeae > Chara > Chara braunii. Next base: position 1,578,928 of record BFEA01000157.1, on the reverse strand, counting down.
GGGACGAAAACCCTTCTGCGGGTGCCACGTCCACCTACCACAATCCGCTGTGAAAGGTTTCGATGTAGGGCGTGCCTGTGGGACCCGACCGACGGGCTGCCTAAGGGCACTGGTGGCCCAAGACGCTGTTGAGGGACCCGAAACACTACAAGTTGGTGAGGCAGGTTGCATGGAACTTTTCCACATCGGCCTTCAAAGTTCCCTTTTGAATACGTTACTACCGCGAGATTTGCACCAAGACCCGCCTCACCGGGGGTTACGCTGCAAGGACCATCGCAAGCCCGCCCACTCAATGCCACAGCCTGAGGGTGAGCATGGCCAGTGGAGGATTGCATTGACACAAACGTGCAAAACCGTTCGTCGGGGTTGACCATGTGCCAGTGGGCGAAAGACTGATCGGATCGCCTGATGTGGAACCATGCGCTGCAAGGGGGAGACCCTAAGGCGGATAGCGCAACTATACTGATGTGCAACTCGGTTGTCGGAGTCGGGTACAGGGGCGAAAGACTAATCGAACAGTCTGCGCGACTAGTTTACTCCGAATTTTTGTGACGTATAGCGAGGAGTATTGAGGAGATCAATCCCGGCTGCTGCTCTACCGGGAGCCGCGCTAGGCAAGCGGGGAAGTGACGGTCGGGGAGCAATTGAGTGAAGGTAACAAATCTGGACGGGAAATCGCGCCGGATGCATGACGGGCATGGGAGGAGTGGTTATGGTAGGAGTTAAAGTTGTTACCACGTCGAATTCTTGATGGAAAAAACAGTTTTTCAAAATTTATACAAAGCTAAGTTCAGAGCCTAAAATAACTTCGGCTTTTGAATGACAAATTTTGTACTTCCTGAATTAACAAAAATTTGGGCAGCACTCCCTTTATAAAATGAAACTTTTCAGATTCTTACTAAGTCATATATAAAATTTAGACAAATTCAACTTTGAAAAGTCAAAATTTGATTAACTCCTTGGATTTGTAGAAATTTCGACGGCGCTTCTCGTAGAGAAAATGACTTACCAAGATTTATACGAAGCCAAGTATAACAAATGATCCTAGAAAATGCGATGATTAACCTAAGTAAAAAAAATAGCTTAGAAAATACAGGAATTGAACTGACTCTTATAGCTCTAACACATGACGAGCAACTAAAGCGATTACCTGTCAAATTGAAACTCGGACTAAAGTAAAGACTTTACTTAGTCACAAGTAAGTCCAAACCACGATGGGAAGTACTCTCACCATCCCCGAGGTTAAATCTTGTTAAACAATAGTTCATAATTTTTCAATGATTTATCCCTTATACCTAACTTACACAATGTTTAAAGCTAGATCATCCAATCTTATGGAAACCTGTCTAACTCGGCCATTGGATATACACAAACATAGGGAACTATAATTTTTCTTTTCCTTGGGCATATGACTAGGTTGTCCAACCTAGTCGCCCTGAACTATTTAAAGTATCCAAGTTATATATAATTGTCTGCACTTAGTCTTTTAAGGTAGCATATCACTGATCAACTTAGATCAAAATTCAGCTTGCCCCTTCTTACCACAAGCTTACTCTTAGTTGCTACTCTCTTCAGTTGGTGATAAGCTATAGTCGGACCATCCAATCTTATAGAAACATGTTTGACTAGCCTATTCATAAGTAAAGCAATATAACGATATAGACAAATGTACCTTTTTGGTTCCAGCATGTGCGTAGCTCCAGACCACATCTTATGAAAATTTGTTCAATCCTTCGCCTGAATTCCCCTCGAAATAAAACAAGGAGAGTTAGAGTCACCTAGCTCCAGACCACATCTTATGGAAATTTGTTCAATCCTTTGCCTGAATTCCCCTTGGAATAAAACAAGGAGAGTTAAAGTCATCTAGCTCGATACCACATCTTATGGAAATTTTTTCAATCCTTCGTCTGAATTCCCCTCAGAATAAAACAAGGAGAGTTAGAGTCACATAATTTAAAGTTGAATAAACATAAGAAAACCCCAAATGAAACAAGGCAACCAATCCATCCAAACTTATGAAAACTTGCTTGGTCCCTGAAAAATACAATCGCAAACAGACCTCGCAAGTCAGAGCAACCAGACCATCCAATCTTATGGATACATGTCTGATCCTTCAGGCAATCAAAAAAATAAACATAACACTGGGCTCTCCAAATTTGTGGAGACTCTCTCAGTCGTTGCTTGACACAGTCAAATGCAGGCAATACCACTTTTCTCTCACTTTTCTCCCAGATGCAAACCCTTTCCACAATCTGCTTTCAGTCAAACAACATGAATAAAATTAAGATTGCACAAACATTCTTTTACTTAAGTTTGGTTTGTGTCATGAAAAGTTAAACTTAAAATCCAAATAGGGACGCACGTAATATACTCAGTCAAATTGTAGCGAAAAATACAGATAGGGGTTATGACTGGTTTACAGAAGGGAAATGAAACTTTTACCTCTCAGTTCCCTGGCTCCATAACTCCTTCTGAGTTATGGCAGAGCTCTCACAATCGGTGGGCAGACTCCCCACAGAGTCTTGATGCGGTCCTACGGGTTGCAATCTCATTTGTCGCCTTCCTCTCTGAACAGGATTAGACTTAGATTAAGAAGGGCAGAAAGAGGGTTTTCGGACTCTCGAAATACAAGAGAGGGACAAACTCAACTCTCAGGAGAGAGCCTTGCACCCTTCATGCGCCTTAGGGCCCCGCAATAATGGTCGAAACGCATAGCAACTTGCCCGATTGAAGTCAACCCACAAGTAGTTGACCCTTTGATGGTTCTCCAATTCGCAGTAATACCCCTTCCAAGTTCATAATGCTTCTGCCTATACTTCAGTCAACCGCCACGCGGCCTAGAATGCAGCACTACGCAGCAAGGTACAGCGCCCTTAGCAGTCGTCCATAGCAACTAGATTATGTAGTTACGTTCTGCACAAAGGTACTCCCTCAATCAGATCACCAGGTAAATGCTGACAGTCAGCCGTTCATGTCGCCGCCACTAGCAAAATTCTCGTAGGAGTTACCCATGCAGACTACAAAAGAACCCCTTCCCTTTTTGCATATTGGGAAGCTCACTGCTGAGTTAATTCATTCACATATACAAGTTGGGTGAGTCCGATCAAACGACTGGCAAACTCGGAGACGAGCATCACGAACAGCACAACCATCACCACATTCAAAACAGCAGCGTTCAAAAAATGGCCCAAACACAACAACGATCAATGCACCATTGTGATTGGAACATTGCTGCAGTTGAACCTTTTCTCCGGTTCTGTCGGCATGCTCACGCTCAGCCTTCCTGACGCTCCTGGTTATTACTCTGGCCGACCTTAATTCGATTACCAACATTCAATATGGCAGATCGTCACTGCAAGTCCTACAGATGACGGGTGTCGTGCTCATGAATTAACCCTGACTTCTCTTCACTGCTCATACCGGTTTGTAACGGGATGATGAATCTCTCCCTAGACCGTGGGGGAGTACATACCTTTTTTTATCGCCAGGTACGTATTTCACTGTTGTCCGCCCTTTGTTCGTTTCCCTCTCCTATCAAGGTCATACTGGTCTCCTTCAGGCGCACGACCCCGGCAGTAAGTCTTCAACCTTGCGGGTCGCCTCACGCTAGTTTCATGGATAGGAGGAGCAAAATCGGATGAATTTATCCCTAAAATACGGGTAGGTTCACTCCATACTTACATAAGAACTAACTACTCCCTCGGACGTAGCCTATACTCTCCTAGCTCTGATTTCACTAGCTTTTTCCTCAAACCAACCTCACAATTGAGCTCGCCCTATCTAGGAATCCTAAAATCCCACCTTATTCCGCTCGATTTCGTTATGAATCGAGCGGGAAATTGTTTTTCTTATCTCTACCATAGCCACTCGCCATCTCTTCGCGTGGTGCTTCTTCCTACTAACTCACAATCTACTAACCTTCTTCTAAATTTGTCTTCACCATTCAATTCGCCCATGCCAACAACCCCTATATAGAGTTTTTCCTCTCTCAAATCGGACAAAAAACGCGCGCTCGTTCCCCCCCCTCTTCTTCTCCGCTTCCGCCATCTCGGTGCACTGTTTTTCTCTCCTACCCCTCTGTCTACTAACTCACTGACGAAACCGACTTCGAATTCAAGATCGCCCACTCTTGAAACCCCCGAAATGAATCTTACATCGCCGAAAACAATCAAGAAACGACCGAGTTATGACAAAATTTTACTCTCCATCTTCCTCTTTCTTCGCTATTTCCTCGCATACTTTTTCTTTTAACCTCCTAAACCACTAACCTATCTCTAAAACTAAACTCGGATTCAGATTCGCCTGGACTAAAGAAGATGCTGCCCAAATTTTTACTAATTCAGGGAGTTGGACAAAATTTGACTTTTATAGAGTTAAAAATTATTTCAGTTCTCATATTGGAGCAAGTATAAATTCTGAAAAGACACTTTTCATACGGGAAGCGCTGCCAAAATTTTATTAGTTTAAAGGAGATATATTATATTTTGAAAGGTGACGATTCTGGAAATCCACTTTATATGGGGGAGATTCTGCCATAAGTCTTATAAGTCTACTTCTCTAAAGAAGATGCTGCCCAAATTTTTACTAATTCAGGGAGTTTGACAAAATTTGACTTTTATAGAGCTAAAAATTATTTCAGTTCTCATATTGGAGCWAGTATAAATTCTGAAAAGACACTTTTCATACGGGAAGCGCTGCCAAAATTTTATTAGTTTAAAGGAGATATATTATATTTTGAAAGGTGACGATTCTGGAAATCCACTTTATATGGGGGAGATTCTGCCATAAGTCTACCTTTCTTTAGACACTCGCTTAGAGGTAGGCTTAGACTTAGTTCGCAGAAGAATATTGAGTGAGAGTGTGGTATGGAGGTTCATTCCCCATACACTGATAGTTAGCCTTAGAAATTGGTCTGTCTTGTGTTACAAGTCTTTTTTTATTGATTCGATTCAGGATTTAGACTAGATTCAACTTGTTCCCACGAGGATCATCTTTTGCTATCACTAACAACTGGTCGGTTGCCGATTCGTCGATTTACGATTGAATTCCAATTTACTATCGTCAATTCAACCTAAAGGCTTTAGCCCTGTGGTTTGAATTGTTTCATTTTTTGTTTTCACCCGGACTGTATTGAATAACCATTTAACAAAGATACCGAGTGCCTTTATTTATGGAAGGTTGGATAAAGGCCGAGGCTTGTATGGCTAAAGCAAAGGGTATGAGCGCTGAGAAAAGTTTAAGTTGACTCCATGTAGTGCGTTGACTTTTGGTAAAATCTTTGATGTGATTGCAGGTATGTTTGTGGTTCGGACTTTGGATTTGACTGATTGTAATCACACACATATATATTGCTGAGAGGAGTCTCACTGTGATTGTGAGAACTTAGAAATGTTCGTCGCATATTATATACTATATATATGTGTATACATATGCCCTGAGTGTTCGTGCGACCTACTGCGACCGTGCGTAAGGGTTAAACAAATTTATGCTTTGACAGAAAAAGGAAGATTCTCTTTTACCTTTCTTCTTTTCAGAGTTATTTTAGGTGAACGTTTTAATCCGTAACAACTGTCAAAGTGAAACCCATTGAGTTCTCACAAGACCCTGGATGGTGGAGCAGGTCTCTAGGGATAAGAGACGATTGCCACCACATGTATGAACCTGTGTAACACCCACTCTCTGCAGGGTGTAGAAGAGGGTATGGTCCTCAACTGCACTTGGCGGTTGTCTAGCGTCGAGAGATGAATCCCTCAAGGTGCATGTCAACCGACACTTGAATGTTGAACGCGACCCTTGAGATTATCAAGGACCGCGTGATTATGAGTACTACGTAGTACGTCATCATTGAGAATACTTGCGTAAGCTTGCATGACTAGTCGATATGAGAAGGCTATGCGTCAGTGCAGTTTTATATTAAGTCTTGCACGAGTCGTGTAACCGATTTCCGCGTTAGAAAGTTATGGGTTTGATACTAAAGAGACTAAGAGTGTTGTTTGTATTGTTCGAGTGTTTTTTTTTTTAATTTTATGTTTAAAACGTGGTGTAACGGGTGGTAAGTGGGATGCGTCCTAGTCGACCGACGACGAGTCGCGCTTGGGACTTCAACCCTCCAAGGCGTCGGTTCGCATGCGTGTGCGATAGAGGCGTAGGACCACACGTACCCCATATAATACAACGTATGAGAAACGCCTTCGGTTGACCCACCTCTGCGATCGCAATTGATTAACTTTCGTATTGTGGACTGGTAGATCCGCGGAGATACGCCCACCGAAGGGAGGTGAAAACTCCTGTAAGGTGGAGGTAAGTTGTACCTCGCGTAGGCCCTATCCTGTCGTAGGGGCTCGCGAGAGGTATGACCGACGCACTCAGCCGGAGCGGCTTGTGGAAGCTCCATGTGTATGGCGAGTAGATCAACTCCTGCGTGACGCGGTCGGGAGGGTCCCACCCTGCACGGGACAATGCGCTCGACACTGTTCGAGCGCTTTGATGGACGCCTTTGTGAGCGCCTTCCACCCATCATGGTGGACGATCATGAGGTGTTAATCGTTTCCGACATCGTATCTTGCCAAGTTACTGACGATGCCCCTTCATGCATTGAGTACCTTATACGTTGGAAATACTATCCTGATGAGGAGGCTACTTAGGAGCACTTCGAGCACTTCCAGATGTTGGTGCATGCATATGATCGAGCTCGTCGTGCTGAAACACCTACTCCTACTCAACCGACTGACTGACTTCCTCCTCTCATGGCTGCGGAGATTGCTGAGGATGAGCCCGCCCATCCTGAGGCCGTTCTTCAGCAGCAGACGGACGCCTCCGCGCCTCTACAACGTACTCTTTCGACACGTTCAACGTTTCAATGATTGACACTCTAATCATCTGTCATCTTTCTACTGACTCACGCCATTAGGTACTCCAACTTCAGCTCCTTGAGGATGTCAGCATTTTGCGGCTCTGCTTCTACATCGACTCCTACTTCCGCGGTCATCGACTGCTTCATCGACTTCGACTACTTTATCGACTTCGACTACTTTATCGACTTCGACTACTTTGGACATGATTACTTAACGCCACCACCCCACCTTGTGCATTCCCTTGTATGTGTTGCATGATGGTTCTCACTTAGCTGGTTCTCTCTAAGTTAGGCTCTCCCTTGATATTGAATAGGTATTGAGATTGTAGCATTACCTTGGCTTCCCTCCACCTAGGTCTGACTCCTCTATCAGTCGATGAGTTGAGTGCATGTTTTTCTCACCCACTGCCCTCATTACCCAAGTGTCGCCCATTGCCTGCCTTCAACCAGGCATATCTCCCTAATCCAGGTTCCCCATTTTTCTGCATGGTGTCACCCTTTTGTCGAGCCTTACCCGTGTTGATGGTCTATCTGATAGGCTTATTAGTTTTATTTCACTACCACTCCCTCGCCTTGAGCCTGATGACCTATCCCACCTTTGTGTGTGACTGCCCTTAGGAATTTCGATTCTTAGGTTGCATTCACCTTATCTAAGACCATGCTACTTATCGTGGTTTAATGACACGAGATTATCTTGTGATATATTGCTATCTTTTTTCTTTCCACACTGAGGTAGTCGGCTCTAGGACTTTAGGATTGTATCCTGCTACATTTTATTTCCTGTTGTTAGTTAGGATGTGTATACCAGACATTTGCCTTTTTTTTGACATTGTGTAACTTAGGCTGCATCCCATGGACTCCACATGGAGATTGTTCTGCATCCTAGATTTCCCAGCTTTAATGTTGTAGAGTTTTGCAGCTTTTGCGGAAGTGTGTTTATGACTCTTGCAATCCACTACAGGTCTGAAGATCGTGCAACGTGCCTCTAGCTCCTATGGCCTAGAGCTAGGGCTATGTGACTATTTCGCCTGCTCGACCTTTGGGACCAGGCCGTGCCTGACCCCATAGACCGTGTTTTATTCAATCCAGTCCAGTGCTGCCCGGTACCATTGTCTGTACCAGGCCAGTTCAGTCCTTCCGCTGGGTATACACCAGCTGCAAACTGTATTGTTTCTCATTCTTCATTTGCACAGTTTGGAGTACGCGCATGTTAAGTCTGCATCGGAGCTGCGCGGTCCCTCCATCTCCATCTCCATTTCCATCTCCTTCCTTACTCACTTCTTGGTCTTGATCTCCTGACGGACCGCCATCCCGGCGGGTCCTTCACATCACGCCAGTGGTTTTCTTCTTCATGACGATGGTCTCCATTACCATGTTGGTGGCTTTCTTCTTCATTCCTCTAATCTTCGTCCTAATGCTCCTGGTTCCGATGGTCTTCGTCATGGAGTTCCTCGTCACAGCGATCCTCCTAACGGTCATGACGTGGTCGCATTGGTGACCACATGTGTGATGGAGCGTAAGGAAAACGACAAAGGGGGAGTGGAGATGAGTGCGATGTAGTATGATGGGAAGAGGGAAAACAATCGTGCAAGGGAGAAAGAGTATGCAGCAAAGGTAGTGAGCGCGTGAGCAGGGAAAATAGGAGAGTGAGTGTGGAATAACAGCGCTGCAGCAAGAAACGAGTGTTGGGGGAAGAGATATGGGGCACTTAACCTACCATGCACCCGCCTCTTTAGCATGCATGTGAGCCAATGGATGTTTGACTATGAGGAGGAAGGCCGCGGCGCCGCACACCTCATTTGTTTTATTGATTTTGATTTTGAAATTATATGGCCACTAAGTTGGCCAAGATTCATTACCACAACTGGTGCTGGTAGAGAAGTGGAAGAAGAAGAAGTGAGAGGGAGAATAGTAGGAGGAACTTCAAGGGAGTTTTTCTTTTTACCTTGCTTGTCAAACAGCGAGATGCTGTGCCATGACCGATGTATGTTTGTTAGAATCTGGCCGTCATAACGGCTGGATGCGGTTGTGAGAAACAGCGGACGAGCGGGAGAAATGAGTTGGGGAAGAGGTGGACACACTTGGTGGCGAGTGCGCTCCTTCACAATCGATGAACAGGCACGTGGTGAAAAGCTCCCACTTATTCTACACCTCTCAAGCCTTGCGGCTGTTTTTCTTGTTTCTGTGATTTGAATGCATCTGGCCACGCTTGCAGGCCAGGTGCGTTTGAAGGCCAGCCGTGGAAGAAGGGGGAAAGATGGCGGAGGTAGGCAGAGGAGGAAGGATCAGGATATGTACCTGATGGTGTGCAGGTAGGTCAGGAAGCTGGATGCGTCTTAAGTCGAGCTGCGAAGCCGAACTGCACAATGAGCAGCTTGCGGTGTACTGTATGTGTGTGTGTGTGTGTGTGTGTGTGTGTGTGTGTGTGTGTGAGAGAGAGAGAGAGAGAGAGAGAGAGAGAGAGAGAGAGAGAGAGAGAGAG
>BFEA01000157.1:1529957-1561342 GCA_003427395.1 Chara braunii | reverse complement strand
CTATTCATAACTGGGGGAGAGCAACGTCTGGCCGAATGGGATGTATTCCTTAAATACGATCCAGGGAAGAAAAACAACCTGAAATGGCTTAATCATAATCTTTTGATGGAACTGCAACTTATGAAGATCAAAGCCAACAGCTTTTGGTCGGAAACAGATGTGGGCACCCTACTGGTACGTCTCCTGAGCCAACAAGTTTTAGCATCAGGGGGCCTACTGGATGTAGGACAGTGGACTGCTCTGCAAAATGACGTCAATATATAAATCTCCCAACCATATGGGTTGTTGATTCGGTAGATAGTTTCCTGCTTTTTTAGATGGATAAGATGGATAAGAAGCATATGATTGACACGCTATATAATAGGGATAAACTGTGGAAATCCACTAAAAGACAAGCAGATCTAGACCTTAGATCATTAAATGTGAATGGCTTGGCTTCTGCGAAATTTGAAAAAAGGCAAGCTATCTACGACCAGCTCAAAGGTATAGGAGGAAAAGATTGGCCTGACGTCATTTACATTCAGGAAACACATTTTTATGGACACAGCCTCCCATAATTATTATCATAAACAAATCTGGCCACATACAGCCTTCCGGGCACACGCTCCCCGACCTCCCCGACCTGGTAGCGCAGGAGTAGCAATTTGGATTCCACCTGACTCTAAATTGGACCCGGTTTACTAGGAAGTGGATAGAGAAGAAGGGAGATGGGCATACATCCTGGCGATGTTAGACCTGGAGATTTTTATAGTCCTAAGTATCTACACGCCGAACGAAGTAGGAAATCGTCAACGTTTCTTTGAATCTCTAATCCCTAAACTCCCTGTAGGTATCCCGATCATCATCGCTGGAGATTTCAACGCTGCGCCTGACCGTTCATTGGATCGATGGCGTATTCCGGACCCTTGCCCATACTATATAGCAGCAGATGAAGCTATGATGGCTAACCTCACCCAGTCCTTTAACCTGTTCGATTCGTTTAGAAGATTAAACCCTACTCTTCGTACCTTCTCTTGTTTCAGGAAAACCAGACTAAAACAACGACGAAATCAAGGATTGATCTGATTCTCCTTTCTGAAGATTTAGCAGGTGCAGCACAAATAGTCGAAATATTCCCCAAAAGCCCCCTAACTGGTTTGGATCACGCTTTGTGCACAGTACTACTGACTTAAAAAAAAAAAAACAGACCAAGGTAGAGGTTATTACGAACTCAATACCTCCCTTATTAAACTAGAAAGATTCAAAATCTATCTCAAAGATGTTTGGGATTATTCACACCAACAAAAATCTTTCATCGACGATAACATAATTTGGTTCAACAACGGTCTACTCTTCTTAGGCTGTAAATGCAATGAATACTCTAAGATTCTGGCAGCTGAACGTCATTCCAATCAATCGAGGATCTATCAACGCATTCAGGAACTTCAGTCACAGGATCCTTCCCTGAACGACGATGAGGATATGGAGTCAGTTGGCCAAGAAATTCAGAAGCTAGAGGATCACCTCCTTTCCCTCATGGAATATAGATGACAAGCACCCCGTATTAGAGGGAAGCTTCGGCAGATTGCCACAGAGGGAGGTATGGATGCCAGGTTTTTTGTTATGGCTAGGGTTAGGTCAGGAAGGATAGTAATTGAAGCACTGGCTCATCCTCTCTAAGTCTAAATGGGCAACTAGCAACTACAACGACAGAATGTACCAAAATTGCGAGAGACGTTTCAAGTCCCTCTTCCTTTCAAAAACTTTCTCTCCTATTGACCAACGTATCAAGGATATTGATGATTTTTTAAAACCTTTAAATAAATTACTTTATGATCCCCAACGAGATATGGTAGAAGCTTCACTAACAAAGGATGAGATATGAACAACTCTGATGCTTATGGAAGAAGAGAAAACCCCAGGCATAGATGGTTTACCAAAGGAATTTTGGGAATCTCTCTGGGAATTCATCGCTCAAGATTTAATAGAATTTTATCAAGAAGTTTGGAATTCTGGCCAATTAGGAGAGATAGTGGCACAAGGGGTTCTAACACTCCTATACAAAAAAGGTGATAAATGTAATATCCGCAATTATCGTCCCATCACCCTCCTCTCAGTTGTGTATAAACTTATCTCCAAAGCCCTTACTATTCGTCCTAATAAATATATAGCAGATATAATTCATCCAGCCCAGACTGGTTTTATTCAAGGAAGGAATATTCAGGATAATATTCTCTTAATGAATGAACTGGTCAGGATTTCTCGTCAAACTAAGCATAATGCTGCCTTCATCTTTATAAATTTCGAGAAAGCCTACGACCATGTGGATTGACTTTTTCTGGACAAATGTCTTGACAAGTTCAATTTTGGACCAAATTTTAGAAAGTGGATTAAAATTCTTCATGAGAATGCATCTACAAGAGTAATGGTCAATGAAAATGTAGCTCCTCCCATAATGCTAGAAAGGTCAGTTAGACAAGGAGATCTCATTGCCCCGCTACTCTTTGTGATCATCATGGAAGCCCTGGCAGCTAACATTCGCCACCATAAAGATATTAAGCGCATTCAGGTCACATCCATTCCAGAGGATGCCATTCCGGTATGTTATCTCTTCGCGGATGATCTGTCCCTTATGGTTGACGCCTCTCACGAAAACATGGAGGCAATTAAGAGAACGATGAATGTATTCTGCAAACTATCGGATATGAGGGTTAATTGGGGAAATAAGACCCTTCGCTGGTGGATTCATTATCAAGGAGTACGGCCTCCAGAGCAACCGAGGATCAAATGGCTGCCGCTCGATACGCCAATTAGAGTTATCGGGATTTCACTCTCAGCCCTTGGCAAACCAGCTTCCAATAGTGAAGGAATTCTCAAACATGCTCTCCCAAAGCTAGAATTATGGAAGGATAAACACACCTCATTGATAGGTCGAACACTAGCAATCAACAATGTGGTCCTCGCCTCTATTTGGTACAAATCTGCGATTTGGGCTCTTGATCACTTATCTATTAAAACCCTACAAAGACAGCTGGTAGCACATCTTTGGAGAGGTAATTATGAATCCAAAAATGTAATTAGTAGAGTGGTTTGACAATTATTAATTCAACCTAGAACCAAAGGTGGCCTCAGAATAATTGATCCCACTTTTCAAGCAAAGACATTGTCAATCCAATGGTTAAAACGCCTACTATTCAGTCCTCAAACTCCTTGGAAAAGTCTAGCGTGTGGACAGATTAGGCGTCTCGCTCCAATCACTACAGAAGAGGTTGATCCCCTAATGTGGCTGGAAAATCGCGGTTGGTCAATTCCAAGGGCAACCTCACCAGAGTCCCAAGGATTGGACCTCTCTGATCGACAGGCAGCAAGGAATGACTGTCTAGAGATCCCTTCTGGATTGATCTGCTCAAGACTTGGAGGAAGCTTCCCATCACTGACAAAGTCATGCCAGAGAGATGGGAAGAGGTATGCCAACAACCACTTTTCAATAATAAACTCATCAGAGACTCCAATTGATGCACCTTACACTGTATGGACTCCCCATGAAAAAGCTGGATTAAAAGAGGAATTCCTCGCATCAGGGACATTTGGAGTACGGAAAACCAAGATTGGATCGACTTATCGACCCTCAATGATAAGTTAAAATACTGTCACCAACAAAAGGAATCATTGAAATTTATAATTGATATAATCCCTTTGGATTGGGTTAGAATCTTGAGAAAAGGTCCTACCCTGATTCTAAATGATTGGGTCTCCGTTCGTGATCATCCTGGTGTGGTAGGAAAGGTTAAAGAAGTTCAACCTAGCAAGGATGTGTTTATGTCAATCTATGAAGTAGGAGAGGATGAGTATCTTACACCCAGTCCACTTCAAAGTACGGGTCCATTCCAAAAAGACAGACTGTTCAGAATTAGGATCCTAATGATCCAAGACAAGTGGCTGACATATAAACCTGCGACCCCTATTTCTCGCCTCCCACTGGATCCTGTTAGCTGGACTTGGTTATCCAAGACATATTCTGGTCGTATCCTGGTGTGGTAGGAAAGGTTAAAGAAGTTCAACCTAACAAGGATGTGTTTATGTCAATCTATGAAGTAGGAGAGGATGAGTATCTTACACCCAGTCCACTTCAAAGTACGGGTCCATTTCAAAAAGACAGACTGTTCAGGATTAGGATCCTAATGATCCAAGACAAGTGGCTGACATATAAACCTGAGACCCCTATTTCTCACCTCCCACTGGATCCTGTTAGCTGGACTTGGTTATCCAAGACATATTCTGGTCGTTCTCACACCATAGCTCTTTACACGATATCAGTTAAATCTACATATAGGATGATGCGCCCCAAGATTAATTTAAAAGAAAAAATTGAGGAGCGATGGATGGGACACTTAAATGTAAATAAAGAGGAATTCCGCTCAGTCAGATGGTTTCATTTCATCGAATCCAAACCAGCCAAAATATCCTCCCTCCAATGCAAGATCACTCACCGTGCTCAGTCAGATGGTTTCATTTCATCGAATCCAAACCAGCCAAAATATCCTCCCTCCAATGCCAGATCACTCACCGTTGCTTGCCCACCGATGATTGGATCATCGATAGAACTACCCTTGAACAAAGAGGAATAACCTTTCCTTGGTGTAAGTTCTGTAAATCTGCCTTTCCATCCAAGCTGATTCCGGAAACAATAGAACATATATTCTTACAGTGCCCAGGGGCGGTTTGGTTATGGCGMTGGTGGGATAGAATYTGGAACCAGACTGAAACCTCCCTACCATGGCCGTGGTGCTGGAAAGCCCTTCTCCTAGAAGCCTGGACACCATCATGTGAAGACAGCTTCACAACAAACCTCTTCACTATTGGGAGAAGAGCTCTTATCTGGGCTATATGGTCTCGTAGATGCACATTTGATATGGAAGATGTACGGCTTGATGGGCCTGAATTCACAGATTCTATCAAACAACAAGTTCAACTTGAAATTATCTCGAGATGGGAAACATTAAAAGAAAAAAWTAGATTCTTAACAAATGAAAAAGAAATCAAACAACACATCCAATCATTCAATCTAAACTGGCTTGGAGGGGAACAAGGTGGTAAAATTGGGCAGGTTAAATGGAATGGAGTATGTGAGGATACTCAAGGAAAACCTCCAAGAAATTACCTTCTATTTCTTAATGACTGGAGCAACATAGATCCCGCCATCCCGCTTACACCATGTTCTGAGTTCCCTGACCCCTTCCCCCCATCGTCCTTGGCTCTTGTTCCAGTCTTATGGTATGGGCATGAATGAACTTCGGTAACCCAACTTCATTTTATCTGGGGTTCCCAGCCATAACCATAGTGTAAAGAGGGGTGCGTAATTGTATTTGGAGAATAGCCATGTCTGGCGCCCGCTCTGGGTGAAGAGACGCAATTGAGTCCTAGTACTTGCTCATTTAGTTGGTTTAAAGGGACGCTCGACCCGGTTTCCAGTAAGTGCATTGTTGATGATGTTAAGGGACCCGGTTTTCCAGAAGGAGCAATGGCTCCCAGTCACAACCATAGTGAAAGAGATGGGAGTGTAATAGTGTTAGAAGAACAGTCATTTCTGACGCCTGATCTCGGTGAAGAGGCACAATCGACTCCCAATACTCCCGGACTCTTCAGCTGATTCCTAGTATTTGGTTAATTTGTTCAAAAAGTATCATAGAATCAGCAAATGTGCATCATCATCAATATCATCATATGAGGGACGCTGAGCTCGGTTCTCCGCATTTTCAGTTCGGTCACTCCGGGTAGACTGTGAGGACCCCGACCTCAATCTTCTTATTGGTAATATCAGCCTTGGGCACTGGGCCCAATTTAAAAAAAAAAAAAAAAAAAAAAAAAAAAAACGTCGCTTTCACCGAGAGACCCAAAAGTGTTTTGGATTTGAGTGACGAGGGTTATGCCGTGAGTCGGGGTTCCACATCCATTTTAATGGGTCTATTGGGAGGTTTTCTATGACCATCTCTGGAAGGAAAACTCGTCGGCTGTCTTCCTCCTCAATTACCCTGGTTCTGCGTAATTCCTCTCTCGAGGTCCATTGAAAGCGGTCACGGCTCCCTACCAACTTTCCATTTCCTTTTATATTGTACCATTCGATCAGTCCCTCGTCCGATCTGACTAGATGAACCAGATCTACTTTATTGTCCCCTCCTTCTTTGGACACCCAATCTCCCTCTTCTCAAACCGGACCTCTTTGAAGTATGGGCCACCATCCTATCGGGAGGGCCTCCGTTATTTCTTCCAATGCCGATTCCACATTGTGGCGGTATCTCAGTTTCTCCCTCATCTTTTTCGGACTCTTCCAGTCCTTCCTCTCTCTGTCCCAGAGATCGCCCACATGAGTTACCTCATTCTTCACCCATCCTTTCCATGGGACATCCATGCTGCAAAATATCTGGCTTCGCTCGTCAGTGATCCAGCGATTTTCGAAGAGGGGTTGTCTTGCCGCTTCCTCCCACCTATCCGGATGCGGGCGAGCCGGCGGGGGGAGTCTCCTCCAGATTTTGAGCAGGCGATGCCAAAAGTCATCTCTCCGTCCTTCCCCTCCCCGGGGGCGCCGTGGTACTCTCCAGTAGCGGTCATCTAGCCATTGGAGGGGGTGGACGGACTGAGGGGCGTCAGGGGCCAGTCGGGCAAGTTGCGCCAATGCCAGCGGTCTCCATACTAATGGGTTCTCGAATATCAATTGTATCACCCATTGTAGGCTCAAGGCTTGGGATTGGATGAGGGGATCAAGAATGTCGAGGCCTCCCTTGGTCTTGGGTTGGATGACCGAGTCACAAGCCACCCGACTGATGACATGGGGGATCTCACTGTCCCCTCTCCATAGGTAAGCTGCCACCTTCCTTTTCAACATCTTCAGGGTCCCTTGACTCATGGGCCAAAGTACCGATTTGTACCAAAGGGTGACTAAAATTACATTGTTGATCACCACGGCACGGCCAAAGAGTGATGTGTGCTGGTGGTTCCATTGGGAGAGTTTGGCGTCCGCCGGAGCTGATATCCATCCGTCGTTTTTGGGGGATTGCCCTAGGGATGACATCTTCACGCCCGGAATCTGGATCGGGGACTCTGGGCCATCCATGTGATGTTGTGATCATCCGGGGGACGGTAAGCTGCCACCTTCCTTTTCAATATCTTCAGGGCCCCTGGACTCAGAGGCCAAAGTACCGATTTGTACCAAAGGGTGGCTAAAACTACATTGTTGATCACCACGGCACGACCAAAGAGTGATGTGTGCTGGTGGTTCCATTGGGAGAGTTTGGCGTCCGCCGGAGCTGATATCCATCCGTTGTTTTTGGGGGATTGCCCTAGGGATGACATCTTCACGCCTAGAATTTGGATCGGGGACTCTGGGCCACCCATGTGATGTTGTGACCATCCGGGGGACGACCTCCTTGGTGGTGGAGCCACCATCCTATTGTTTTGTGACCCCAGTTGACAGCCATGTCCGAGAGGGTGCAAAAAAGGTCCATCAGTCTATATATCACCTCCATGTTTTGCAGTGTGGCGTCTGCCATGATTGTGAGATCGTCTACAAAAAGTGAGCAAACCGGAACAGCCTCTTCCGAAATGCCAACTATCCAAATTCTCTTCAAATCCTTGCTTTGTCGGAGGTTGGCTGCTAACGCTTCCATTATGATGATGAATAAGAAGGGGGCAATGGGGTCCCCCTGTCTGACTGAGCGTTGCAGTCTTATCTCTAGGGCTATGAACCCGTTTATTTGAACGCTCGTGGTTGCATTGTGGTGCAGGATTTGCACCCACCTCCGAAAGTTGTTGCCAAAATTCAGCCGCTCCAGGCACCTATCTAGGAATATCCAGTCAACATGGTCGTAGGCTTTTTCGAAGTCTATGAAGACGAGAGCGGCATTACTCTTAGATTGATGGGCCAAACTAATCATTTCGTTAACCAAGAGTATGTTCTCTTGGATGTTACGATTGCGCATAAAACCGGTTTGGGCCGGGTGAATCATCATTACCTCGATCATTCGGTTGGCTAATGCTTTTGAGAGCATTTTGTATACCACCGTCAAGAGGGTGATGGGTCGGTAGTTCTGAATGTTCATTTTGTCCCCTTTTTTATGTAATAGCGATAACACTCCTTGTCCGACCAACTCCCCCAACTCTCCAGAATTCCACACCGCCTTGTAGAATTACATCAAGTCATTACTTAGGAGAGGCCACATGGCTTCCCAGAATTCTTTAGGGAAGCCATC
Organism: Chara braunii; assembly: GCA_003427395.1. NCBI lineage: Eukaryota > Viridiplantae > Streptophyta > Charophyceae > Charales > Characeae > Chara > Chara braunii. The sequence goes on along the minus strand of BFEA01000157.1, from coordinate 1,553,117 downwards.
TACGCCCGGGGTTTTCTCTTCCTCCATTTGCATGAGGGCTGTCCAAATTTCTTCTTTGGTGACCCGTCGGTCCAAACGGTCTCTCTGAGTCGGGGATAGGCGACCCTCCATCAGGCGAAGGAAGTCCTCTAACTCTCTGAGACGAGTTGCATCCTGCTGATGGGGGATGTGAGAAGAGAAAAGATCTTTATAAAATGTTCTGGCGATTTTCACGCAATGAGCTGTTGTGGCGGCTAGTTCACCAGATATAGGGTCCAAAAAGACCTCGATGGTAGTGCGGTGGGCTCTTAGCGAGACCATACTAAAAAATTGGGAATCCATAGTGCCTTCGGTCGTCTATTTCGCCAGTTTGCCTCGAATTCTAATTCCTTGCCATCTGTGTTGTGCTAGTTGAAGGAGCTGGCCTTGTAAGTTCTGAATGTCTGGGATATGATCGGTAAAATTGTCCTGGTTAACCAGGTTGTGCAGTCTCCTATGAACATCCATTTCATATGCATGTCGACGATTAGCCAACAACTTCGAATATTCCTTACATTTTCGGGCTAGGAAGAAGAGTCCGTTGGTAAACCATTGGACTTCCGAGTCGAAGGAGTGTTTTTGATATCTCCAGAAGTTTCATATATCTCGAATGTATGTGTGAAAGGATTTGTCCTTAAGCAGGGATATGCTGAGTTTGTAGTATCCTGATCCTTGGTCCGGTCTTTTGCTGAAGGAGAAGATGACTCCACATAGTCGATGGTCTAAACTCGGGTGAGGGCTTTGCGGGAAGATGGTGGCTAGTTGTAGGGCATCCTAAATCTCCTGCGAGAGCAAGATCAGGTCTATCCTTGATTTTGAGTGTCGAGTTTGGTCGCTGGTGCGATAGCAGGTGTATGTTTTCTCTGTTGGGTGCAAGTATCTATATGCGTCGACCAGGTTCAATGTTCACAAAAGTCTGCCACTATTCGTTCATCTTGTTCTACGTAGCTTGGGGAGTGGTCCCGTGAGCCCCATCTATCCATCCATCTGTCAGGCACGACATTGAAATCGCCGGCGATGATCAGGGGGACTCCTTGTGGTCCAAGAGTCTGTAGGTGAGTAAAAAACTGTGTCCTTTCTGTTGTTGTATTAGGGGCATATACGCAAAAAATACTAATTAATTTGATCTCCAACATCCCCAAAATTCATACCCACCTTCCTTGTTCCTCGTCTGCTATCCAATGAACCACCTCTATCCTTGACTCTGGCGGGATCCATACGGCCACCCCTGCAGATCCTGGTATTTTCGCGTGCGCCCTATAAGCTTGAAAGGGTCAGACTGTTTTGTGTGCCCGATGATGTTCTGGTTTATCCATTAGATGGGTTTCCTTAACACAAATGACATCAGGCCACGTTCTGCCTCCCACTCCCTTCAACTGGTCCCAAATCGCATGTCTTTTCGTGGGATTAAAATAAGCTAACCCATTTACATTGAGGGTCCTTTTGTCTAGGTCTGCATTACGAAGGCAATGCTTCCAATGCGGGTTCTTACAGTATAAAGTGTCGATTCGTCCATTAGTATTGCCTCTTTTACCCCCGCTCCCTACCTAGACTCTAGCCCATGGCTTGGCGGACCAGTCTATTGTGCATAGCAATCCGTTTCAGACGACTCTTGCTAAACACGTACGCAAGTCCTCCTCTGACCAGAATGAGTTGGCCTTCACTTGTTGGAGAGGGAGCTCCATCAGGGCTCCGTGATTGAACCACTTCAAGTTGGAGTCCTTGCCCTCCTCGAAAAGGACGTATAGATCAGTGGAGGCCACTCTCATCAATCCCTCGAATTGGGGGAGGGATGCTAGGACTCTGGCCGGGTAATGTTTGCGAAGAAAGGGGTTCACTTTTTTCTTAAAGTCGCTGTTTCTCAAGTCGGGGAGGGACCAAATGTTATAATAGCCCCACCCTGGCAATGTGAGCCCCTCTTGCAGAGGAGAGAGTCCAATCTCCATCCTGTCGTCTGCGTGCCTCAAAGGTATAACAACCATTCCTTCTTTCTACAGCAAGTTTTTTTCATATTGGCCAGCCACCACCAGATGTCTGAGTTTTCTATGCCGTGCCTGATCTGAGTGATGGTCGGCCGGGACCACGGAGCGGGACTCTCCCGGGTCTTCCGGGGAGTGAAACTGTTGAGCAGCAAGATGACGGATCCGTTGGAAGATCTCGGACCAGGGGATATGCGGTGGGGAACCAGCCTCGAGGGCGTTTCGCAGGGTTGGGCTTTTGTCCAACATGGCAAACAGCTGGGCATAGGAACAGTCCCAGAAATCCTGTGTTCCTGTCGGATGTTGAGCCCGGAAGCCCTCAATCAGCCAATCAACAATAATTCTGAGTTTTAGCTCTATGTCCACATCTTTCGGTGGTGCATTCGTGTCTACTTGCTGGTCAATGTCCATTGCAGCTACGTCTGGGGGGGGGGGAGGAGGGGGACCGAAGGTTCCTCTACTTCCATGGGCTGTGGTCCGAAGGCCCCTTCGAGGTAATCCATTGTGTTGGACTCCGTCCGGTTTTCCTCCTTTTCAAAGGAATTTGATTGTTTTTCCTTGGACCCGCCAGCCTCCATCCTTTTATCCACTCTGCCCGCGGTCTCCTCCTTCCTCCCTCTTTGCAGTTCCGTAGCCAACTGATTGCCTTCTCTCAGCTGTTCGCCGAAAGGCTTGATGGGTGGTTGATTTTGTGCTGCATGTTGGTCCATTGCCGGCGCTAGGAAATGAGCCGCTGAGATTTTGAAGAGTCTCTGGAGGACCTCCTCCCACTGTATGTGACTCGGAAGGCCCTGCTCCAGGATGCACCTCACCCTTGTACTGTTCTGAGGGCTCTTCTTAGCTGCGCATGGGCATGTGGCCAGAAATCCTTTGGGGCATCTGTATTGAAGGACTGCAAATTTGTCATAATCCAATCCGTGATAAGCAGGGGCGAGGGGTTGGGGTTCTGCACTAGTACAAGGTCTGTCGGGTTGTCCCTCCCCTCTACATCCTGCTCTAGCACATTTCCGTAGGGGTCCCCAGTACCATTGTCTGTGTGTTGGTTGTTAGGGGGTTGAATGTCTGTTTCCTTCCGGTTCTGGGCGATTTGTAGATCCTGCTGGCTACCTTGGGTTGCTAATTCCCCCCTCTCTGACCCTCCTGGATCCTTGGCCAACACAATGAATCTGTTGCTTCCACCCCCCACTTCCTGACTCTTTTCTTTGATCCGGGAAGCTGCCCCGCGTCGCTGCCCCTTTTGTCGAGTCCCTCCCTTCCCTCTTGGCATGGCTTCGCCAAAGTGGTGTCAAGCCTGTACAACAAGGAAGAAACAAGCAAAAACACGCAGAGTGTAAGCAGGTTCGACACACAGTGAGAGACAAACAGATCCCTCCCCATCTAACCTAGACATACACATACATATACACACGCACCTATCCTATCATACAAACCCTAACATCATGACCTATCATACCATTCTAATGAATGRCCATACAATCTATACTGATACTAATACCCCCATCAGAACGACATGCTTAACTAGAATGAGGGACTCTAACTTGCGAGGTCCAGGCTCACCTCATCTCGAGCGACAAACTTCTTCAACCTCGAGCCAGACACCCAGTCCCTCCAAGCGGTCCCATTCAGCTCTTCAATCTGGTATGCGCCATACTCTCCAACTCTTGCGACCTTGTAGGGTCCCAACCACCGCTTGTCCAACTTTCGTGATCACTGCTTCTCCAGGGATGAATCATATAACAGCACAGTGTCACCCACCTTGAGAGGTTCCTTCCTTACCCTGGCCATCTGATCCCACCTGTACTTGTCCTGAGCCCGATTACCAGCTAGCCTATTTACCGCGCCCTCAATATGATATTCTATGGTGCCAATCTTACGTGCCCTTAAGTCCAGCAGTTCCTCAAACGTCAACTCCGTTTCGAGGTCCTGCCGCCTCCAAGTTTTTAGGAAGCTTTCAATAGGGAACGTCGCATGTCTCCCATACCATAATGTGGCTGGAGCGTAACCGGTGCTCCTCCTGACTGTGATGTTGTCCACGAAGAACGCGACCCTCAGAAAATCTGGCCACTGATTCGGCCTCCCACTAGTCCACTTTGCGAGAAGGTTCGAGATGGTACTATGTCCTCTTTCCACCGRCGCATTTGCTTGGGGATGCKCTGCAGTAGTGTATTYARCAATCACCCCATATCTTAGTAGAAGCGCCTTTACCTCTGCACAGGTGAATTCGGACCCCCTATCCATGATAAATCTGGAGACGAAGGGATATCRGAGGTAATACTCTTCGATKCAGCGCGCCAACGTCTCACCAGTCTTAGTACGAATGACCCTTCCATCCACGAACCCTGAGAAGTTATCGCGCGCATCGAAAATAAAGTTGAATCCTCCTATCCCCTGCGGCATCGCTAGTAGGTCCAGGTGTACGACTGCTCCGACCTCGCGTACGTATCTTGGGTGAAGCGGTTCCCTAGGTCTGAGGGAAGATCGCTCCTGACATGGCACACATGATTTACAATAGTCGTCAATCATCTTGCCCATGTCATCCCAAAAATACAATTCTGCTATCTTGAGGTACGTCGTGTCCGTACTCCTGTGCCCACCTGCTGTGCCATCATGCAGGGCAGCTATGACATCAATCTGACAAGCGATGCCACAGACCACCCTCCTTGGAAATCTCCCCTTCCTCTTCATAAACAGATGACCATCTCTCACCAGAAAGTTTGGCCGCATCTTCAGGACTTTCTCACTTGCATCCCTTTCCCTCATTTCACATGAAAGAAGCATTCCGAGCTCTAGGTAGACCCCATCGTACTCTTCTGCTCGAAAGGCCTCTTTGATTTTGCCTTCCTCAAAATCCTCTTCTTCTTTCTCATATACCTCGCTCTCACTCCTCTCCTGATCTTGCCCATCATTTCTGGCCGCTTCCTCTTGCAATAAGGCATTGGCCAGTAGGTAGACTCCTCCTACCGATCTCTCATGTTTTTCCACTTGCTGGGCCTCATTCTCCACAGTGATCAGGTCCTCCCCCAGTTGATGCTTATCCGCCAAGGCCAATTCCATCATCCATTCCACATCCGGCTTTCCCCACGAGTCTTCTTCCACATAGGATTTTAGGACTAACCCTGACAATCGCACATATCCTGGAGGTGTCAGCCACACAGGCCGTCCAGGAGTAATGTAGTTCCCTACTGCCAGCGGCCAGGAGTTGATGTGAAGTCTCACATCCTTCTCGTTGTCCAAGATCCCGTCGACTGGGGGAGTATCCTCAATCACTCCTCCACTGCTCTTGTCCCAGTCGACTCGACTCAGCCCATCTACCCGGTTCTTGTTTCCTGGAATTTGCTCCAACTCAAAATCAAACATCCAGATGTATGTCAGTCATCGGGCAATGGTTGGATCTAAGGGAGCACAATTCTTCAGAGAACTTGCTAGAGCAGTTGGATCCACCTTTAATACAAACCTGCTGCCGAAGAGGTAGTTTCTGAAGATCCTCAGGCGGTGGAGAACTGCTAAGGTCTCGCGCTTGAACTGTGAGTAGTTTCGTTCAGCGGTGTTAAGCGTTAGACTCTCAAATCTTAGCGGCCGCTCCTCTCCATTAAGGTCCTTCTGAATCCAAACCCCTCCTAAGGCAGTCGGTCCTGCGTCCGTTTCTACGATAAAGGGTCTGGTCATTACAGCAGCATGGTCCGGTACCCCCAGTACCAGTCCTCCTTCCTCAAACTCCTTCTTCAGGTCCCTTATCACCACCTCCTGCGTTTCTCCCCACTCCCAATCTTGGCCTCGACGCACAAGCTTTCGCAGGTGCTCTGTCTTCGCCGCAAACCCCTTAATAAATATTCTCAAAAACCCGCTTGTGCCGAGAAAGCTTCTCACTTCTATAATCGTCTCGAACGGGGTTGGCCATTCGAGAATCTTGTTCGTCTTCTTAGTATCTGGCCGACGACCCCTCTCGTCGCACACAAATCCTAAGATAGTGACACCACTCATGCAATGCTTGGATTTTGGCCCACTCGCGGTGAGGTTATGCTCCTTTAACAAGTCTAGGACTTGACATAAGTCTTGCACATGATCCCAGACAAACTGTTTGATTCCCGGCATAACCTCCCGCTCATCCTTCTTCTTCGACCCTTTCACGGCTAAATCATCAATGTAAGGCTGAGTGATGTGAGGGCTTACTGGCTGCATCGCCCTCACCATGTGCCTCTGGACCATGGCGACCGCATTCGTCCACCCCTGTGGTGCGACGTTCATATGGATCAACCCTCGAGGGGTATGCATCGCCGTCATTGGCCTGTCAGATGGGTATACAGGAAACTGGTCATAACCAGAATATAGATCTATCAGAGATATAATGACCCTTCCTGCGCATGCCTCTGAAAGCGCATCTGCGCTAGGGAGACCACCCGCGTTTCTAACAGTCACAGCATTCAGGCGCTGCAAGTCCTGTACCCACCTCAACGTCCCATTTGGCTTAATAAAGCAAAACCAGGGGGATGCATACGACCCACTCGAGTAGTCTGATACATGCATGCGGATCTTCCCATCTAGGTAGTTGACTACCTTTTCCTCATCAGCTGGATTAGGATATCGTGCACCCCGCAAATTCCACGGCTCATGCGGCACGGTGTATATCCTAATCATGGGGATTTTATCCACATCCAGACGTCCTCTCTCGTCATCATTGAAGGCATATGCAGTGTGCCTTCCTCTTATGGCTGTCTCTTATACACATCTAGATGTGTATAAGAGACAGTTCCCATCTAGGTAGTTGACTACCTTTTCCTCATCAGCTGGATTAGGATATCGTGCACCCCGCAAATTCCACGGCTCATGCGGCACGGTGTATATCCTAATCATGGGGATTTTATCCACATCCAGACGTCCTCTCTCGTCATCATTGAAGGCATATGCAGTGTGCCTTCCTCTTATGGTGTCCACCATAAGCTTCTCTTCCTGCGCTGTAAGGAAGTCCCCTATAATCAGCGCCTTCTCGGTCTCCAGGTTGATACGACATGGCATACTCTCAGCATTCTCCCGCATCTACCGTATCAATTCTCTCTCCCGCTCGTAGTATACTTCCTTTTCCTCGGCTACGAGCACTGGAACAGGGCGACACTTTTGATCTACCTTTTTGTACCGCCTTTGAGATCCCTGCTTGAGCCCACCTCTAAAAAAGGCCTAGTTGCGACCTGAGGTTGGGCCCCCACCGCTCCGCTGGTCCCTCCTGGCGCTCGATACACCAGTTCCATCTCCCCGGCTCCCATTTGCTCTACCTCCTTTTCTCTCAAGGCCTCCACGGCCGTAGGATCCGCCATCCTGTAGGTCGCTACTATGTCCATAGCGTCGCCTATACTTGCCAAGCTAAGGGTCATTGCTTCTGTCGGTCTCTCTCCTTCGCTCTCGACTTCCCTTAACCTTTTTCTCTCTTCTTCTGACTCCTCAATCGTGTAGGAGTCAGGACTGGGTCGATTCCGGATGCTTCGTGGCCCTGTGTTCGGACACGTGACAACTTCATAGTTGCCGCGCACCGGGTCACACACGACCAAGAACATAGTCCCTTCATGCTTATTTAGTATGATGGCTTCTGTTCTGCTTAAAAATGATCGACCCAGTAAAATTGGGTGATCGAGATCGGGCATTACAAAGAAACAGATCCTCACCTTCACCTTCCCGATCTCCATTACTACTTTGGACGTCGTTCCCACAAAGAGGGACCGACTATTCGCTCTCACCAAGATGTCATTGTCGGAGCGGTCTATCTCCATTCCCAGGGGCAATGCATCTTCCTCCTTAATAAGGTTCATTTCTACGCCTGTATCTATCATGGCCGTGCACGACTTTCCCTTCACAACATCGTCAAAACACCCGCACGCCACGGACTTCCAGTCCATTTTTGTGTCGGTTTCCGCCCACTCAGCCTCCTTAGGGATTATGGCCCCTAAGCGTACACTCACCACCATTTGCCTGCTTAGACGAGCCTTGAACTCATCTCTAAGTCTTGGTGCTGATGCCAAGACGTCCTTCAGGTTCATGAGATGATTATGACGTGCTAGAATTTGGTCCATAATCTCCTCCACGTCAAACCGTTCTTCCACCTTGACCGTATACTTCTTCTTCTTTGGTTCGGTGGCCTTCTCTGTGCCAGTCCTGACGCCCCTCTTCTTAGCTCTTTGCTCCGCCTTTTCGTCCTCTTCGTTTCTTAGGTGGTCGTCTTCCTCATCCTCATTCCCAGGGAGTTTCACAACTTCCTTCTCTCCGCTTGGTCCGGGAGCATCCTTGGCAGGTTGCTCTGACCCCACTGGTCCCTTGGCTCTCGTTCTGACTGCCTGGGCTGCCCTCCCAGATCGTGATGGCGGCCTAAAGCTTATCCCTGATCTAGGAGTCCCTCCTGTGACAGACACATTCGGGATATTCGCGGGCGCCCCCTGCGATCCTGACCCATACAGAAAGACTTGTGGCCTTTGCCCTTGCCACGCCTTAACTTCCTCGCACAACTCTACCAGCTTTCCCTGGTATCGCCGGACCTTGCCCAACAAATCCTCCATATTCTCCATCGTTCTCCGGGCCTCACTCCACCATCCTCCTTCCACTGCCGGACTTTCCTCATCGTCTGAGCCTATTATGATAGGCTTCTCTCTGATAATCCCAGCTTTCCTGACTTGCTCCACCTCTTCATTCTCCCCAATCTCTTCTACCCTCACATCCGGCTCGGCCTCCTTCTCTTGCCAAATCCTAAACATGGCTGGCGGAGCTTGTGGTGGACCGGCCGCGGCCCTTCGTAGGGCCTCTTTCCTTATGCCCCCTGGGGTCTTAGGGTCGATGTAGTACCCATACTTATCATACATGTCGCCATCGTAATTGGTACTAATCAACCCTTCGTCTTCATCATTTCCCGGACGTGGCAGAATGCCAACAAATGGCATTCCTTCAGTCTATTCTACCTTTGCCAGCGCCTCTTCCACCTTCTTGACCACCCTGACTTCCGGATGCAGTCCAGTCCCCATTTCCTCCGCCTGTAGAGTTTCCACCACCGTTCCCTTACTGTTTCCTCCCCGGCCACCATTTCCTCGCCCTCTGCCCCATCCTTGGTTCTGTCCTCGTCCACCGCCTTGATTGCCTTGTGACCCTTGTGGGGCGGACTGTTGGGGTTGGGCTGGCGGTGGGGCTGGATGGCTTACTTGTTCGGCTTGGGGTCCTGGGCAGCCATAGGAAGCCGCGCTCATTGACGGTCCGGCACATGATCCATGTGGCCCACTCATGGGCCACGGGGCGTATGAATAGTGTCCATGCCAATGACTCGGAGGCCCACAACCTGGCCACGGCCCATAGGGTGGTGGTGCAGCTTGATGGGATGACTCAGGATGGGGCATTGCCACAGCCTGCGGGACCTGTCCCCTCCCCGAGCCTTGGCCCCCTTGAGCCAAGTTCCTTGCTTTCCTCTAGGCCTTAGTCAGCTTCTGAGGCTCGGGCTCCTCTTCCTCTTCCTCTTTTTCTTCTTCCTTCACTACTGCCTTTTTCGCTTTCCCTACTGTCTGCGGCGCTGCCATGGTTTTCCTTTTTGCTTCCTTCTCTGCATCGAGCTGGGCCACCGCGTCCTCTATCATTTTCTTGAAATCACGTTCATCACTCGTGGTGGCATCCAAAGCCTTCCTTTTCTTCCTAGCCTGCCTCATCTGGAAGATGTCTACCTGGTCCAGTTCTCCGTCCATTACGCCTTCCTTTATGGCAGCCCAAGTGAGCTTCTTTCCTGGCGCCGCCTTCTTAGTTAGCGACGATCCCTCCCAGTTCTTGAAGTGCCTTAGGAAAGTGGCACACTGCTCCTCTTCTGCCAACCCTGGGACTTTCTTTGCCATTTTCTCAAACGTCGTGGTGAAGGCCCCCATTGTGGAGAACTCGTCCCGTCTCAACATTTCCAGGTCTTCTTTGGTGAGCAGACCGTCACCTAACTTGAAACGTCTCTGCATCTCCTCTTTAAACTTTTCCCACTCACCATTTGCGTCAGCCGCTACCTTCATTACCTCAGGTCTAAGCTCCCACCATACATACCTAGGCATCAACTTGAATTTGTCCGCTTCTGACGCCTCGCTAGTGACCTGCTCCAGCAACTCAAGCCACTCGGACACTCTATCCTCGTTGAAGTGAAAATGTTAACCTCGTGCACCTGAAGCCATGCCATCTCTCTTTTATCCAATGCCTTGACAAAGTCCTCAGGTGTAGCACCCGGGCCCCGCTCGATTCCGTCGGCGTTCTCCATCTTTACGTTTTCTCAAACACCTGTTGAGGGACGAAACGTTTTAACAAAACAATCGGCCGTCAAGTCTCTAACTTGCCTACTTTCACCATCCAACTACTATCTTTATTAACTAAAGTAACCTATCCGGTCTATATTATTACTCTGACCCTATCGCTGAAACGGATACACACAATGCACACTTCCGACCTTACTCACAATCAAGGCAGACAGATCTAACGTGTCATTGAGAAAGCTACCATACTCGATCATCGTCAAAGAGAAAAAAATTCCATCAAAGGTTGTCGTTTTTGCCTGGATCATCAGCCTGCTCTTAACCTGGGTTCATTCACTTTGGACCTCGGTAGGCAGCTGAGATCCCCGGCAACCGGCAACGGCGCCACCTGTCGAGCGCATCGGTCCCACACGGGGACCCTCCCGGCCGCGTCACGTAGGATTTGGCAGGACTTGTCATGGAAGAGCATGTTGCCGCTCCGGCCGAGTGCGCCAGCCGTACCTCTCACGCGCCCCTACGACAGGACAGGGCCACGCGAGGCACCGCTACCTCCACCAGCGGGAGCTGTCACCATCCCTTTGGTGGGCGTATCCCCGCCGAACTACTGAACCACATGCGAAAGCTTTTATAATGCAATTGCAGAGGTGGCCCAGCCGAGGGCGTTTCTCGTTCGCTGTAGCATAAGGGTTACGCGMGGTCAACGCCCGAAATCRAACCTGTACGCAAGCCGACGACATTGGGGGGCTGAAGTCCCAAGCTCGACTTGACGTCGGTCGACTAGGACGCTTCACGCACACCACGCGCTACACCACTCTAAAACAAAAATCAAGTAACTCGCACACACKCACACACAAGCAAAACAGAGAAAATACAACTCCCAGTCCCTTTGGTATCTGACCCATAACTCTTCGACACAAACGCTAGGTAGCCATTGCACGCTGGACTTCGTATAAAGGACCCCGCGAACGCACGACCTTCTCATACCAACCAGTCATGCGTGCTTACACAAATGATTGCAGTGATGGGGTACTATGTGGCGTCCAAGCCTGGGTGACCCTCAGTTGGTTTGAGGGTTTCCTTCGACACTCAAGTGTCGGCTGACAAGCGCGTCAAGGGTTAATCTCTCCGCGCTAGACAACCACCATGAGCGGTTGAGGACCACAACCTCTTCTGCACCCTGTGCAGAGGGGTTGAGTAGATAGCTTCAAGCTGTCGTGGCAGCCAAAGATCAAGGGGTTTGACTTTGACGGCTGCCACGGGCTACAACGCCCAACCATTAAAGCTTTAAGAAGGAAGCGGTCCAAGGCCTTAGTCAGGTCGAGCGACCCTGCTTAGCCCGTAGTCCGCCCCGATACCCTTTAAAGGCAGGCTAGCACGAAGCAGTGCACAAACAAATCCCAAGTCTGGCCCCTAAGCGGGCCGACGTTTGGCGCGCCTGAGCGCTCGAACGTGGAATCCTTACGCACTTCTTCGCATTGTTGCCCATCATGCGATTCCGTCTCCGTCGTCAGACCCATAACTCTTCGACGTGGGAGTCAGGTTGGCGCCGCGTGCCTGATTCAATATAATCCGCGCGGGTACTAGGCCTTCCCATATCGACCAGCAATATTGTCCAACTCAAGCGGTCGCTGAAATATCTTCGCGATATTGAATGGCTGAAGGAATATATCATGGGGGCTCGCCCCTCACGATATTGAATGGCTGAAGGACACGCCGTTCGGCCCACAGGGCACCCCTCGCCTTGAGGTTAGGCGGCCTGGTGGGCAGGGCACTTAGGCCCTGCGCGGGAGAAAAATCCCCCGACGCAGGGTTTGGTTCGGGGTCCTTGTTGACAAGAACCTTGAATTCCTGGCCCAAGGACTAACGTCCGTCTACAGAACTCAAAAAAAAGGAAAGGTGGGTTGCGCGGGAGTAGGGGAAGGGATCCTTCCTCTTCTCGCGCGGTCCCCGCCTCATCACACAATACTTGACCAGTCACGCGAAGGGTCGCGCGTGAGTAGGGCTCAATCCGGGTGCCCAAGCAACCCAGCGCTCAGAGCGTTGCATGTTCGCGCGCGGGCTTTCCTTGGGGTCGACCGAACCTTAGGACCACAGTCGCGCGCACCCTTGCCACACTTAAACTCACGCTCAAACATTTATCGTCCCCCTAGCTAGGTTACACAGGGATACAGAAAGGACATAGGTGTGCACTCGCACAGCCGCGGGGGGGCTATGCGAGTGTGAGCCTAGCCTCAATACATAGACAAGGAGATTAGTCAGGCAAAGAGTTGTGCGATAGTACACTCTCACAATAGTTTACTTGGCTTGCCCGCCTGAACTCAATACAATCAGAACATCAAACTCATTCAACATGCTTTAAACATACCTGTGATCACACACAAGAGTCAAACAACAGCGCACACACTAAAGGGGGTCAACTTTCCAACTTTCTGCAACTCATACCCTGCCTTATGCACACAAGCCCAACCATTCCCCCACCATTCCAAACAAAGATACTCAGTTCTCAAGAAATGGCCATTTATAAAGAAGTTGGGTGAAAACCCAAGAAACATGAAAACCAGCCAGGGACAAGGCTTTAGGTTGAGAGGTAGAAGAAAATGGAAGGTTGAGTCGTGTACCGACGAACCGGCAACCAACCTGTTATCAGTGATAACAGAAGAGTAGTCAAGCTGACCAAGTCAGACCTTCGAAATAAGCGTACAGCCTGCACCACAGCACAGGTCAAAGATAAATTGCTCCTAGGTTCAACATGAGTGAGGAATACTCCTATCTCCTCTACCTAACTGAAAATATTCTAACTCCTCTAATTTTGCGAAATTTCGGCAGCGCTTCCCGTAGGAAAAGTAGGCTGCCAAGATTTATACAAAGCTGAGGAACAAGCTGCAAAGCAAAACTATACTTCGGACTTACTTCTGACATCTGCTTGACAAGTTAGGCTCAACACTGGTCTGCATGCCTTCTGAATGAGACCATGAACCAAAACTGCCCCTAATCCCCAGCAGGGTCAGTCCTATCTCATCCCAAGCTTCCCTCCCATCATCCACCTTACCTACCTATGGCTCTAGCAGTCGGCGAACATTTACAACAACTACTCTATCAAGAGATGCCCCGAGTGAGAGTCCACAATCATGCAAACGCAAACATATCTCACAATCCTACATGGATTCAGCCAAGTAGTTCGTTTGGTCACTTTATTCTTCCCTTTTAGCATCCCCCTCTCCTATGGCATAAGATCCGACAAGGCCCTAACATATGGGTATGGCTGACCTGCTTAAGTAAACAAGTAAAGGGTACACACGATTGGACTGCCCTAACATAAGGATACAACCCACAGACGACAAAAGAACGTATGTCCAACTGCCCTAACATAAGGATACAGCCGGCACAACATAAACCAAGACATAAGGCATATGACCAGACACCCTAACATAAGGATATGCCTGGCTTCTGCCTGACTAATGACATGAAGCATAAACTAAGCTACCCTAACGTAAGGATACAGCCTAACCAGCTTATACAAGTTACATATGGCATAGGATTAAACCGCCCCAACATAGGGATACAACCTAACCTGCCTAAAACCAAATATGAACGACGAGTGGTTGAGCCGCCCCAACATAGGGATACGACCAACCTACATCACTTCAACGACAAGAGCATACTACCAGGCCGCCCTAACATAAGGATACGACCTAGTACTTGCTTAAACAGTTTAATTACGTAAGGCATTGCGACCAGACTGCCCCAACATACGGATACAACCCAATATGCCTGAACTACCATAACAACGGATGACTAAACACCCCAACATAGGGATATGCCTAGCTTCCACAACGACATATTATACAACCATGAATGCACTTGAACAAACTTTATARATTTCTCTCTTATWAGACAGATGGTYAGACCTACTCAACATAGGGAGACATCCAACCCTGCCCTGTGTTTAGAAGGCAAAATAAAAGCAGATTTATACTAACTCTCTGACCTTTATGTTATTACGGGCATAAGGTCGAACCGTCCTAACATAAGGATACGGCCAGCCTGCCCGAATTACCTTCATTGTATTGTCCACTTGCTTTCCTTTCTGCTTTGTTCTACCTGACTTACTGACAAGCTTCCCAACATAGGGTGCCCGGTCTGTCAGACCATATAGGTTCGTATAGTATATCAAGGTTGTATACTTCAGATGACTTTACTGTTCATGGCTCATGGCTGAACCGCCCCAACATAGGGATACGGCCAGTCTTATGCCTTTATCTCCCTCAGAAAAAACACACACAGAGTTGGGTCCACGCAACATAGAATAGCCCCAACTCTGCTTTCAACAACCCACAAATAAACATCAGGATTCTGAGACATCCCAACATAGGGCGCCCGTCCTCCTGTTCAAAAACCCCAAAGAAAACAGCGACTGAATCGTCCAACATAGGAATCGATCCAGCCCTCAAAGTCAACAGCCAGCCAAAAAAAACAGCGACTGAACCGTCCAACATAGGAATCGATCCAGCCTTCAAAGTCACAATTCAGCCCAGCACACAAAAATAAACACAGCACTGAGCCCACACCAACATAGGGGAGCTCAGCCTTGGTTTGACCCAGTCAACATGCAAAACTACCTTCAGCCCGCCTTCCCCCAGGTTCATCTTTGTCTGCATTCACCCAGTAATATCTGACCTCACACATACTTGTTCATTTACTTTCAAGATGCATGTCCTGACAGACATAACCAAAATAAGAAGTAATAACCTCACATAGTTATGTTCAGATAGCCCAGGGATAAAACGTAGGGGAAGGGATCACACAGGTTATCGAGGTTATACCTGAAGTTCCCTGCCTCCAGAACCCCGCCTGGGTTCCGGCAAAGCTCCCGCAATCRGTGGGGCAATCTCCCACAGAGGCCTTGGCGCSGACCTACGGGTTGCAATCCCGCCTGCAGCCTTCCTCTCGTAACCAAAGGATCAGACTGAGAGTAGGAAAAGCAGAAGAAGCATAAGTCAGACTCTCAGATGGGAGAAGGGTACGCTCAGACTCGCGTGAGAGGGCCTTGTTGCCTTGATGCGCCTGAGGGCCTTGTTGCCTTGATGTGCTTGAGGGCCCCGCAATGGCGGCCAATGTAGCAGCTTGGAAAAAAAAAAAAAAAAAAAAAAACGCTGAGTCCCACCCTCTGACGTCTCCCCCAACTGCAGCACCAACCTCCCTTTTCGTCCGGTCTGATCACCTCTCTGGGCCTCAATCGTCGCTGCGCAGCAATCTGTAACAGCTAGCAATAGCTCGCAAAAGTGCGCAATAATATACGGTACATGCAGTAAACAGCAGCAGTGGAATGCAGTAGTACACAACAAACCTCACAGGCTGCAGCAACCGCCCACTGTAGTAACTAGTAGCAGCARCACTTTAGARTGYTGTGACCTMACCCAGAYAGTATATACTGGGGGCAACAATAGCCAATAACCKATRYTGTGTCTTAACAGGAGCGCTGAGTACCAGCCCCTGGTCATACTCAAACAGCAGCGGTAGCACAGCCCCTGTATCAGCAGTCCRTAGTAGCAACCCTCCTCCTCATAACARCAGCCGGTGCAGCCATTCCTAGTTGCCCGTGTTCTGCAGTCGGCTAGGCCACAGCGCCCGYTGTTTTGCTGATGAGAAAAACCTCAGTCACATCTCCCCTCTGAACCCACAGCTGTGTGCAGCCAAAACACAGCAAGGGTCYGCAGCAAGGTGACRCTGCAATGGCCCARCACAGACACARCAACACATAAGTTGTGCGCCGCACTAATCTGTTCCAGCGTCCRCAACCCTTCTACTGCAGCAGCAACTTGTAGTAACAGCAAGGCTGTTGTCCCCAAGGTCACAGACAATTACCTGAAACCGCCCATACCTCAACTGTGGTGGACTGATGGTAAGTAACAGCCCTGTTCTTCACACCTCGTGACCCAATCATGTAGCCTAGCAAGGCGGCAATCAAATGTCACACCCCCTGTGCTCTAATCGAAGTGTCAGCAGAACGCAACAAGCTCATCTAAATTTTGTGTGCACTACAACTGTGCACAACAGCAAGACACYACATCCACGCATAGTTCCAAACGCACATGCCACCGTACTATACACAGCSGTGCACAGTGAATACAGCAACGTTGCRTGCTTGATGCCGTGCACAGAGTTAAGTGCAGAAAGTGCACAACAACWAAGGCGCCGCAACARCTCATCAGAGGCACGATACCACGCAACAGCAGACCCAGGTCAATATGCTAACCCCTACAATGAACCGGTACGTACCCCCTCCCTTCCCCTCCTTGCTGAGTTCTGACTATCTTTACCCTATCAACTGAAGATRGTCATACACATGGGGTAGTATGGCAATATAGGGACAATCCCCACACATCCCAAAGACAACCTAGTCCACTGTTTATTCAAGCCCGCCTTCTCAAGACTGCCTGCTGGCAAAATTCACTGGCTAGCTAATCTGGGAAAAAGGGAAAAGGAAAAAAAAGGAGAAAAAAAACGCACCAGTTTTGCAGCCAAGCACAGCAATAGCAGTCGCCCTCAGCAGCAGCTTCAATAGCAGGAAAACACCTGCGGCAGATAAGTACCCCAAGCAACGGCACCTTTCTGAGGAAGAATAGCAACCTTGATTACCTTGACCTTCAACTGTCGGAAAAGGAGACATAGACTAACGATGCCTTGAGGCAACTACCCACTACTACTAAGACAGGAAGCAACAGTCCTATACACATATATGTTTACTCGTTTAGGATGGGAATCTGTCATAATCCCATTGTTTTACAGATCACCCTATACTCAGCCACCACCCTACTCTCAACAATTTGAAGTACAGCCACTAATTTTTTTTTTCTTTTATTTTTTTCTTTTTTGCAGAAGACCCAACCCAGTCCTCTGGCGTCACATGCCACAGCACATAGCGAGATCAGCCGATACGCTGATGTCGACCTGTTATCTCCATCACACTCCTTTTAACCAGGGGTATTGAGCTTGTACTTCAATGGCTCACTCCCTCCGCCTAAAGTACACCCCGGCCCTCCTACCTGAATTATATTGCCTCCACGATCTTAGTGACGCAGCAGCTGGCCCTTACGAGCGTGAAAATGATCACCGTTGGAACTGCACTTATAGTGGCACAATGAACCTTTGGATGATGACTGCGGCGCTAGGCATGACCAGGGCTGGAGACAACTCTCGATGACAGCTGGTCGTGCGCTGTAACTGAGCACAGCTCCACTCCCCACMWAAAGTGCGAGCCGAGGTCAAAGATACAGCGAGGACGTCCACATTAGTGGTCTAGCAATTGCAGCAACTGCTGCCCTTTCGCCACTTTGGCCAGCATACCCAGCGGCCATAGACGAGTCCAGATTCCGTTGCTGGCCTCCCGTCACCTCCGTCGATAGAATGAGTCAATTTCCAATGAATCTTGTGCTGAACGGTGGCCAGGTTCATTAGTACCTCGCTGCCCTCCGGCTCTAGGCGCAGCTCTTAGTACTTACCTTGGCCTGATCACTGAACTATAGGCCATTCTAATATCACCATTGCGTTCGCAGCGCCCAAGAACCCCCAATTTTGCACTTTAGTTTGCCCAATTTGGTCAAGAAACGACCGAGGAACAACAATTTTCACCTCGCTTTCCTCTTTCACTACCTTTCTCGACTCCCTCCGCGCACCTCATTCTCCTACTAACCCTCACCCCACTAGTCTTACGGCAAAACTGATGTTTCCATCAGATTCGCCCGAGGTTAAAACCTTAGGATTGCATCTCTCCCCCCTCGATTCCGCTGAGGATTGAGAGAGTTAAGCCTTCTAGGCTGCGCCCGGCTCCTCTTTCTTTTCTCCCACCATCTCTATCTGCACCCGGCGCTGTTTTCTGTCCGGATTCGTTCCCTTGCGTTCTGCTTCTTCCCCTCGTAGCCTACGCCCTCACTCCTGCGCCCGCTTTGCCTCTGCTCCCAGCAGCCTCGTGCTTTCTCTCTCTCTCTCTCTCTCTTTGCCTTGGCGCTCGTTGCTGTTCAGCGCTGCACTGCGATGCCTGGCCCGCTGCAGCTTTCTGGCATACTGCAGACCTTCCTTCACAAGAGGCTGAGACAGCGCTCCCGCAATGGCTTCCACAGGAATCACCAAGTGGTGGGGCGCTGCTCCTTGAATTATACTTCAGATTCTTGTTGGTCTGCCCCTTTGCCAACGACCCTTGGTGCCCACGGCCAGTCCCGGAGTCGGCACCGGTCGTGCCCCAAAACGAACAAAGGTGAAAAAAAAAAAAAAAAAAAAAAAAAGAGGAAAAAAAAAAAAAAAAAAAAACTCGGAATTTCTAAAAGACAAAAAAAGGGAAAATAGTTGAGGGGAGGGGGACCACCGACACTCTGCCCTTAGCCCTGCCTTGCGGGCCCGCTGCCGGACTCCTTGCCAAAACCAAGGGGGATAATCCCGTGGGACCCTCAACCCCTTGATTGTCCAGCGCTCCTTTGCTCCTCCAACGCTGGCTGCTGGCCTAGATCCCGAGATCCGCCTGGTAGAAGTCTGCCACCGTAACCTATAGGGCTAAGCCCCAACTTGGAAATAGTAGGCGCAAACCTGCATATCAATAGTACCTGCGGGTTTCCCAGGCCTACAGGGGCATGTTACGGCCACAGCTGGCCTGCTCTTTCAGGCCCATGGCTTTGTAGAGCCACGCTGTGCCGCCTCAAAGCAACCTTTGGCGCGGCTTGCAACACATGCCACCTTCGAGTACCTTTAACCGCAACGAGCGGCCTTCATAGTCCCGCCGTGGCCGGCCTTTTATCGCCGTTTCACCGGAAAAGGTCCCGGTCTTCAACCTTTCGGGGTCCAGTCCGCACCCGCTCTCCAACCTTTGGCTCCCGGTAATACACAGTCGATTTTATATTGTCGCCGCCCTCACCATGCGACCCCAAGGGCGCCGCCTTTTATCGGATCGGCGAAGGCCCCCCCCTTTTTTACCATAGCCCTACCGACTATACTTGTGCCGCGGTAGCTCTACCGAGGCCGTGGTCCTGCGACTTGCGTAGTCCGGCCCAAACTTCTAAGTCAGCCGGCGGCCAACTACTCACGCATGCCCGCAAAGTGTCTGCTCACACACTTTCTAATTGGCCCACACTTACACCCGCCGCTTCTAACTTCCAAGTCGGTCGCGGCAGGACAACTATGTGCCACCTTCATAGGTCCTAGCCCAGTCGCCTCTCCTGCGAGGTGCAAAAACGCGCACAATTACCCTTGTAAGGGTAATGGTGCCGACACCGTGTTCGCTAATTATTGGACCGGTAGGCCGTCGAACGCACCTTGCAGTTTCTAACTGGTCCTCGCCCAAGCTTGCAGTGAACTGTTGAACGCACCTTGCAGTTTCTAACTGGTCCTCGCCCAAGCTTGCAGTGAACTGTTATTTCTGCAAATTATGAAGTGTGCAGCGGTCACGGACGCAGTTGTCTTAAAAAAAAAAGAGTTGAAGAAGACTACAACTTGAGCAGGGAGGCTTCCCGACCGCGAGTCTTCTCGTTCAGAGCGACCATACCTAGGTCATCATCTCCCATCATCCCTGTCCTCATCTTGTCCTTTACCCTCTGCCTTCTCTTCTTAACCACGCTCCCCTCTCTCCGGTCCTCCCCCCCTCAGTCCAGGGCGACCATACCCCGGTTACCATCTTTCACCCCTCCCGCTTTGATCCACCATCCCTGTCCTGACCTTTGTCCCCTGTTCCCCGCCTTCTTTTCTTAACCACGCTCCCCTCTCCCCCCCCCTCAGTCCAGAGAGACCATACCCCGGTTACCATCTTTCACCCCAACCGCTTCGATCCCACTGCCTCGATCCCTCATCCATGTCCCGATCTCTGTTCCCTGGCCCAATCCCCTCCCCTTCATCCAATTTTTTTATCGTTCACCTTACCCCCTCCCTCTCTCCATATTCCTACCCAACACAAACCTTCCCCCATACCCCGACTACCATCTCTCACCACTCCTGCTTCGATCCCACCCCACCCCTGTCTCGGTCTCTGTTCTCTGGCCCGATCCCTTCCCCTTCATCCAATTCTTCGATTGGCCCGATCCCCTCCCCTTCTTCCAATCTCCGATCGCCCACCTTACCCCCTTCCTCTCTCTCCATTCCTACCCGACACTCCCCGACGTGCTTTTCCACTTTTTTCGAAATGGGGTGGCGATCGATCACCGTCCCCCTACTGTCACCACTCAATGCCACCTGTCTGCCCTCTCCGACCCGACCCCCGATCACCCTCCCTCTTTCGATCAGTGTCATCACACCCCCGTTGGCTCCCCTCCTTCCCCCATACCTCGGCTACCATCTCTCACCCCTCCCGCTTCTATCCCACCCCCTCCCTGTCTCAGGCTCTGTTCTCTGGCTCAATCCCTTCCCCTTCATCCAACCCTCGATCGGCCCGATCCCCTCCCCTTCTTCCAATCCCCGTTCGCCCACCTTACCCCCTTCCCTCTGTCCATTCCTACCCGACACTCCCCGACGTGCTTTTCACTTTTTTTCGAAACGGGGTGGCGATCGATCACCCTCCCCCTACAGTGTTACCACTTGACGCCACCTGTCTGCCCTCTCCGACCCGACCCCCAATCCCCCTATTCCTTTCGATCAGTGTCATCACACCCCCGACGCCCCTTTTCCTCGCCTCCCCTACCCCCTCCGACCCAACCCCCGATCACCCTTCCCCTCAGTGTTGGCACACCCCCGCTTGGGTCCTCCTTTTTCCCCGCCATACCTGCCTTGATTCCTCCCCTTTTTCCCCGTCATACCTGCCTGGATTACTTCGTTCCACCTCCCCGATCGCTCCCATCTCGTCTCCTTAGTTCACTCCCCGATCACCCTTCCCATTCTTTGATCAACTACCATAGCCCCGACCTGATCCCTCTTTCCCGACGCGCTAATTCACTTTTACTGGAAAGCAGGGGTCGTTCCCCCTCTTCCGGTGTCCCATGATAAGTGTCACTTGCCGAGTGGAAAAGTAAGGTCTTTTTGCAGGACTTTGCAGGATGGAATAGGGGACCAGGTGTTAAGGAGGACCGTGGAATGTGTCAGTGTGTCGACAAGAAATCTGGAAAGCAAGACCAAAAATAATAATAATAACAAAAATAATTACAGACGTAGCAGGGAGAAGAATCGCTACAGGACTGAGCCACAACGAAAAGCGCTACTGCAGCAAATTACAACATGGCAGCCAACAAGGCACAGACAGCAGAGAGCGCATAAGAAACTTGACTCCACTCTGTTATATCGAGGGGCCATGAGACAGCACGCGGATAAAAGTCTGGCAAGAGATAAGCAGAGGATGAGTGATAGTCAAACCCCCGCCACCCCCGCCAGCCAACAGTCAAAGGGGATCGAAGACACCAACTCCTCTCCCCCCCCCCTCAAACCATGTCTCCCTCTCCCTTACCTGGGCAACCCGCTTAAACAAGCCACATGCCGGACAATCAATCACGATACAGAGGAAGGCAGAGGAGGGGGAAAGGCGGGAGTGGAAGATCCCCCTGGAGAATCTATCTTCTGTAAGGGCCTTCTTCCTATCCAGACTCCTGACTCCGTCAGAACCGAAAGTAATTAACCTCAAACGGAAATCGTCACCGATCAAGACCCTACCGACGGACAAAGTTAAAGACAGAAACGAGTTATACACAAAGCACGCCAGTAACTGGGTTTTCCATGATGATGCCGGTTTCAAATCAACAAACGACAAAGTGGGATGGATATGGAAGAGGCTGGCTACCCTCAGAGGAAGCATGGAAGAGGCACACGACCTTTTCCTGCTCCAACCCATCTCTGCTTCCACTGTCACTATCATTTGTAGATTTGACGGGGACAAACAGGCCATGGATAAATGGAGATCAAGTCGTTGTGATAGATCCGAAGTGCGAATCTACCCATGGACACCCTCGAAACAGCAACGCCCAGAGGAAAGAAGAGAGAGAATGATGGCATAACACTTTTGGGTAGAATTCCGACACATCCCCATAGAAATACAGTTGACCTTTGGTCAAGACTTCGGGGAGAGATTCGATATCATTGACTTCATTGATCCTCTGCCCCCCCATGTGGCGAGACGAGACGACTATTTAATGTTGGCACTACAAGATACACACAACACACAAGCTGCGGCCTGGGTGTTTTAAGTGCCAAGCTTATGGACACCTTTATACTGATCCTGTGTGCTCCCATCACCCAACGCCTGACTCAAGACCCTTTTAGGAGCACTCATTAGCGCAGTGTAGACCCGGGACACGAAGGTTGGGTTTATGCTGACAAGGCGGATGAGGGGGGGGAAACCATAGGGTGGGTGTGGGAGGGCGTGGGTGAACCCAATCTGGTGTCCAAACCCCCATCCACCTGGATACCCCCCAAAACGGTAGAATCCCATTTACAGTCGCAGGAGGCCACCCCCGATCCACCGGGGATTGAACAAAAGGCAAGCACAGGGACGAGGAAACTTGGCCCGGCCCCGGAGAATTACCTCACAGAGCAAGGAAGCCGGATCAGTACATGGTTGGACCCGGAGAGAAGACAGGCCGCCCATCTTCAGGGGAGGGAATGTTGAGCTGTTCCTGGTGGAGTTTGAGAAGCATGCCAATGAGTTCAGGTGGGATGGAGCCAGGATGCTGAGGGAAATGCGAGGGGAGGGCGAGTGGGCTGAGCCCATTGCCAAGTATGTGCGAGAGTCAGCAACCTGGACAGAGTTTAAGAGGAAGATGGAAGGGATACATCCATCACCTGTGGGAAGAGATGGAGTGCCGATCCGGTTCGATGGGACAAACCTGGAGGAGTTCCTGTGGGCGTACGACCGATTTGCAGACGAGCAGAACGTTGAGCCTAAGTCGAGAGTGAGGGGGTTCCTCCAGTTTGTGAGGAGGCATATCAGGCTGTTTGTCAGGAGTGTGGTGGAAAGAGCATTA
>BFEA01000157.1:1492037-1508361 GCA_003427395.1 Chara braunii | reverse complement strand
AAAAAAAAAAAAAAAAAAAAAAAAAAAAAAAAAAAAAAAAAAAAAAAAAAAACAACCGTGATTATGCACTACTTTGAAAAGAAACAAAAAAGGGAAAACTAGGGTGCGCAGCCAGGGTTTTCAGTTTTAAATGCGTTTCAGTCACGGTTTCGTGAATTTTGCTCCAAAGCAAGGAAAATAGTGAACGTATTCAACCCAGCTTTAGGGTTGGGTGGGGATGTGTTGTATTCGAGCCATGCCGGAAGTGGATTTAGAACTGAAAAAACGTGACTGAATCCTAGTTACCCCCCCCCAACAAAAGAAAAAAATATGCACTACTCTCCTGTTTTGTATGAAGTTTCTGCATCGTCCACTCGTCCCCATATGAACTGACACAACTCCCCAACTCCACAACTCCCTTTTTTTTAATTTTGATTTATATTTTTCTTACCTGAACAAATCTCCACTTCACTTTTGTACAGTAATAACAAAGTTGACAGATTGAGGTCTTTTTTTTTTTTTTTTTTTTTTTTGAGGTCTTCTTGAATGGACAACTTGTGTTTCAACTTTTGATCTGTCAAGGAGTAACTGAACCATGCTCTCATCTCAGCCAAAATGACTAACAATCACTTCGATGAACCTGGATTTGTGGACCATCAGGTGCATGATATCTACCAGGACATGCTCTTGTCCAGGTACGGTCTGACAGGGGTGAAGTAGACATTAATTGTTGCGCGAGAAGCCAGGGCAGTTTTTTCATTCTTTTTTCGGACGGAATAGCCTCTGACGATATTGCATTCACCGGGAGGATTTGAACTCCTAATCTGTTTATCGACCGTTGCATGTATGTCGCATTCAGCGACGAGGAAGGCAGACATGCACAGCATTCTCTTTCACTTCCGGAACACGAACTTGGCCATGCATTTGTGGGGAGCAGTACGCCTACAGTCTTCCCCCGAATACAACGTACGGTCATTATAGCTGAATTTAGACTGAAAGATACACCAAATTCAGCTATAATGACCGTGCGTTGTATTTGGGGGAAGACTATAGCCAAAGAACGGAAATCAACAGTGAAGGAAAGCCACAGAAGAACCAAAGGGGAAAAAGAAAAAGCAGGAGCAACATCCCACCCCTAGACTGCCGTACTGTGCCATATTTGTCCATTGCCGGGTACATAGGCGTTTCTCCAGAATTTCGGGAAGTCACTCCAGCCCCCCCCCCTCCCCCCCCCCCCCCCCCCCCCCCCCACACACACACAACACCAAAACAAGGAGGATGTGGAGAAAAGAAAGTGTCTTGTGTGAACACCCTACACACCCCTTTAAGAGGAAATATGTTTGTTCTGTGAGGAAAGTTGGGGTCGCAAAGGGGCGGGCACATTGACAACAATGCAAGTGGCGAGAAAGCAGTAAAGGCGCTTGCAATTGGCTCTCCCCCCCCCCAAAAGCAAAAAAAAATGGCCAGCTCAAATGCAAGGTAAGTGAGAGTGTTTGTCCACTTGGCAGTCAAAGCAGAGACTGGGTAGGCACAGAACAAGTCTTTGTTAATGAACACATTTTTTACCAACCAATCAATAGATTCATCCATGTATTATTTTAGGGGGATTACAAATTAAATGAATTGAGGTGACATACGGGGAGCTCTCGTATTGAGGTTGACTAAGCCCAGATTAGCCACCACGAATGCAACCCACATGGATTTACACCCAAAAATTGCCTCTTTGTGGGAAGTTGAGATGGAGTGAACCCAAATGTCCCAGAAAGCAACAAAACAACCTTGATGGTCCGATTTATTTGCACTTAAAACCATCGTATTGATCACAGCTGAGCTGCAGAGAAGACAACCTTTTTTTTTTTTTTTTTTTTTACACAACCTTTCGTGGGTTTGAAATACTGGTTTATACAGATTGTGTCCAGGCCCAGAAATACTGGTTTATATACAACCTTTCGGCGGTTCCGTGGTTTAATCTAAGCATTTTTTTCCAGATTGCACCTTAAAAAATGCTTAGATTAAACCACCAGTATTTCTGGGCCATGTTCTCCCAGGGCTCCAAACACCCTGCACACCAAGCTTTGCCGAAACGCCCGTGCGACTTTTTCTTTTTTCTTTTGGTTGGCACTGCCAGACATTGTGGTCTGTAGCCCGAAGCCCGGTTAACACGGCCCGTTTACGTCAAGAGCCCTTGGCCGATGTATGGGCCAAGTACTGCTGGTTTAACAGAGAGTTTATGGGCATACGCCGTGGAATCAAGTTGTCTTGTTGTTGAGTGAGATGAGATGCAGGGCATCAGGACTTGGCTAACCCTTACCCCCAGCCCCTCCCTAGGGTGGGCCTTTGCTGGTATGGAAAGCAAACAAAATGGGCAGCGATGACTGTCTGGCAACCATGTACGAGGTGAAGAGGCCTGCTGCTCTGAACAACAATTGTGATCCCACTGCCACCAGTACATTACACCCTTCTGTGGACATCTGACACTCTTCTCATCATAACTGAGTGCAGGCAGGCTTGTACATCCAGAGCATAGGGGGCATGTTAAACCACCGGTTGATTCCCCAACTGCTTTAATCCAACACATCAGTGAACACATGGAGTTCTTAGGGGCTCGGCACCAGTTTGGAAGGCCTCAAAACAAATCCAGCTGGTCTGACTGCTACCGGCTTCTTCTTTTTCTTTTTTTTTTTGTTGAATACTCACGAGACTCCCATCCCACCACCCCTCTCGATATATCTCCTGGCGCACCCCCACTCCTTTTCTATCTTACCTCATGCGAGGAACATCACTCTCTACTGGAGCAACCTGACCAGACAGTGGACGCGGGCACTGACGCTGAATGAGCTCCCCCATTCAGCCCCAGTTAAGCACGGCGCGGTTCATATATGGCTACTGTTGGTTGTTGAATATGCTGGTAGTTATGTGAGCTAGTGTGATATCATAGTCTGTATGGATGTATGTGGTTGCTTTCTGCTAGACTAAGTACCACCTTAAACCACCTGTAACTCCTGACTCCGGATTCATTAGGTGTACTTGAGGGACGCTGGACCCGGTTTCCAGCAGGAGCAGCTCCCCCACCAATAGATGGAGTGCTCCAAAGGTTTTATTAGGGGGTGCGGCTTGTATCACCCTCTAGTAGGACAAACAGGCTGTTGTTTTTGTGTTTTTTTTATAACTTTTTTAACTTTTTTAACTTTTTTTTTTTTTTTTTTTTTGAAAAGGGAGGGCCCAGTGCCCAAGCCTCCTATTATCCAATCAATACAAAAACAGACTCACGCCTCTCCCTGTTATGGCTGGAAGAGCCAGAGCCCGCTCATAGGCGAGACAGATTCCCTATTCATCCTTTCTGCAGAAGTGGGAGGCATTGATTGCTCCCTCTAAAGGGAGGATTAACCGCAATTGTGGTTTTCCATGAGACAAATTCGGTATTGCAACCCCTGTCTTCAATAGGTCCTCACAAACGAACAATCTTATATACCCCCTCTCTCCTGTATATACCCTAATGAAAAGAAGCATGAAAGCAGAACCCTCTCTCACATCACCCCTTTTTATTACCATGAAAAGCCAGTCAAACCCACTCATGCACAGGCAGTCTGCGTGAGCAAGAGAGAGGAAAGAGAGCAACCATTAATAGAAAGACAAAGTGAAATTTCCACTCGACATTCCCCAAAAGCGCTATCCTCCTGTGCTCATGTAAACAGGGTTTCCAGGGCCCCATAGAATAGCTCCCCCACATAGCGCGCTAACCTTTTTTCTTTTTCTTTTTTTTTTTTTTAGGGTGAAACTTCGTTATACGGGAAACCTACTTAACGAGGTGATTAAGTGGGACCCGGCGTCGAAGGTGCGCTAACCTAACGACGAAGAGGTACATGACCCCAGCCGATAGCAACATGAACCCAATTCTCTCAATTGCAATTGCTCTTATCTCTGTTTTTTTTTGTTTTGGATCGTTTTTCAGTAGCCCGCAGGAGAAAATTCCAGGTCAGCACCTCGCCACACACTACCAAGGGCAACGTGTATCAGAGGGAGAGTGTTTCCCCTTGTTAAAGCATATTCCTCCCACCAACAAGATGGAGTCCTCACCAGGGGCGAGGCAGGCCCCGGAAATGAGGGGAAGTGATCGAAGGGAGGAATGATCAAAACACATCCCAAGTACACCGTCGCCGCCTCCACAGAAACTCGCCCTTGACTAATGATAGCCTCCCAATTCTTGTCGCTCCCATCACCATCTCCTCCCACCAGCCCCATACCCATCGACATATGCTCATCACGAAGCAACCCATTCTCACCTCCCCATCCCCTTCGCTGAGAAAAGTCCAGGTTCTATCACCAATCAATAGAGAAGGGGCGACAGGACAAGACCAGTAATCGTTGCCAATTTCATCCAGGGGGGAATTTTTGACGTCAGCCAGCCACAGCACTTTTGGCCATGTAATTCCAAGAGGAAATGCCCCGACCTCATCCACCAAAGAGGGCCGTAGCCACTCACCCCCAGCACTTACCTTCCCAGCGGCTGCTGCCACGGCCGGCACGCGTAGCATAGTCGATGACGCCTCCATTGTTGATGTTTTCATTGTTTGTTTGTTTGTTTGTTTGTTTGTTTTTGTTTTTGTTTTTTATTTTTTGTTTTAATTTAAAATTAAGACTCTGCAGGATGTAATAGGTTGGGTGATAAGAGCAGCCCAACCTATTAGGCCAGCTTGGTCACTCCATCTATCGGTGGGGAGCTGCACCTGCTGGAAACCGGGTCCAGCGTCCCTTGTTGATGTCTTCATCGTAGTTGTCATTAATGTTGTTGTTGTTGTTGTTGTTGTTTTTGTTGTTGGTCTTGTTCTTGTTCTTGTTGTCATCACCGTTTTTGTTGGTATTGCTGACGACGCAGCCAGACCACACGAAGAAGGCTGCGTGTCCAATGAGAGCAGGTGAAGCTGCCGGCCTTCACCATCTCCCTGATGAGCAACGTCCATGGTCACTCGAGCCGTCTCATCAATCAAGTGGTCACACCCTGCCGTCTGCCCATCTGACGCCTCCACAAGCCGCACCCGAAGCTCATCACACAAGGCACTGCCCTCCTCATAAAGGGAATAACAGTGGCCCGTCAGAAGATCTGCCTGCTGCCAGTCGATAGCGTCTTCCATCAGAGAGGCTGATCCCTCCTCGAGCTCCCACACGACTTTCAGCATCCGCTCCATCACAGCCTCCAACCAACCAGCCAACGAGGTCGCACCCTGATCGACCCCCGGCCAGCGAGTGGCAGTCGACGAAAGGAGATCCACCTGTTCCTGCAGATGATGCCGACATGACTCCAAGATGGAAAGCTATGCATCCTCCTTGGAATGCAAATCCTCCATCGCAGACATCACCCAGATGCTATCGACGAGCAAATACCTTCCTGTGTTATTTTTCCACCCAAGCCCTTCGACACTCTCGTATGTGCGCCGGCGTGCTATCCTCCAACTGTGACGCGCCTCCGCCTTGCACACGTCACATCAGCAGAACCACTAGCACGCGGGCTAGAACACCAGACAGCCTAGATAGAGGGCACCCTTGAAGATGCCAATCGACCATAACTGCCGGATGCCACTAGTTAGCGCTTCCCCTCTAGGAGAGCTACCTCCACTCTACGGTGCATGTGGGACATGGCCCCGGGCCACTCTTTTGTGGTGGTTGTTGTTTGATTGTTTTGTTTTGTTTTGTTCCGAAACCACCTTACACCACCAATATGTTTGTCAGGCGCCTTATGGGAGGAGGAAGAGGTCCTTTACAACAGAACTCAAAGGTCAGAGCTAGTGCAGAGACTATCGGTTGTACAGTTTTCAAATGTATTCCAATTGCCAAATGTGAGGGACGCTGGACCCGATTTCCAGCAGGTGCCGCTCCCCACCAATAGATGGAGCTGCCCAGAGAATGCTAAAAAAAAAAAAAAAAAAAAAAAAAGGCCATCTTGGCATGATTAGGAGTGAGTAGAATCAACGCTAAATAGTTCCAGGCCTTAACTGGTTTACCTGGCGCCCTTTTTTTGAGGGTGAAGAAGACACTATTCAGGACTGCTCAGTCAATCCCCTGGGTTGCAGGGCAATCAATGCTGGCAGACCTCACTGTCACCGTTCTCATTGTTCTCAGACATTCTCATTTTCTGTACATGGGACGCTGGGCCCTTTTTCCAGCAGGTGATGCTCCCCACCAATAGATGGAGCCTCCCTCCTGGTGTTAGTGGTGTCTGCTCTTATCAGCAGCACTAACACCGGTGGGGGCCGTTTTTTTTTTTGTTTTTTTTTTGTTTTTTTTTTAAAAAACAAAAAAAAAACGTTTGACCCTTCCCTTGCTGAGCCTGGAGATACCCTGTGCGCCCAAAAAAAAAACGAACTGGCGAGGGCCTTCTTTTGGCTGGTACTACCAGCCATTTTTCCATGCTAAGCCGACCCCTGAAGAAAGTGGTGCGTGCATGGCCACACCTTGGAAGAATGGCTAGGAAACACACTGGTGCTTGAACAGTTGTTCTCGCAGTACGCGTGACTAGTTGTGCAAGATGGAGTAATCGAACAGAGGCTCTTTCGTTAAGTCGCAGACTCACGCCAAGTTCTCACCAGCACACAGACAGCTGTTAGTACGTGGTAAGTTCATTCACGTAAATTCATCAAGTATCGAGCGATTCGACACTCACTCGACTCGACTGCACACCATAGTCATCGCACAATAAGACCAAATACCTCCGAAAAACTTATGATAAGAATGAAAAACAGACTGGGAAGAAGAAGAATAGTCATGGAGCACACGGCGATGCATGGCGTAACGTCCTACTCGCGCATCCTGGCATGAGGTACACTATCACTGCCCTATTTTATAAATACTGATTGTCTCCCTTCCTTGCTATCGATATGGCACAAAACCACTTGTTCGTCATTCACTATTCCACCTAATTCACAAACGTGCAAAAATTTAAAATTTAAAAACAGTTGTATCAAACACGCATGACATCCAGCAGCCTAGCTCAGTTGGTAAGGCATGCAAGTGGCATTCAGGAGGTCTTGGGTTTAATCCCCATTGACCTCATGCACCTTCCTGGGCAAGCTTGGCGCCCACCACCTAGAGATATGCCGTTTGTTCCCCTGAGTGGCATTGAGCAGAGACCGCTGATGTTCATAGGGGGAGGGGACCGGAGGGAGGCACAGTGACTGGCCCATCGAAGAAGCTCAGTCCTGATGCTACCAGCTGACCCCTGGCCGGTATCGCCCACCTGCTGTAGCAGCTGTCGCACCTGCTGGTGGGTGCAGCTCCCGCATGTTCCCTCGTTGGAGGCTTAAGCACGGATGTGGCTGCTACGGGGTTCCCCGTAATACTATAATGACAATAAAAAAGGCCTGAAAGGCCGTCCTGTCCAGATTCGACAGGTAATTGAATTGGTTGACCACGACAATAAAAAACGCGCATGACCCCGCTCAATTCTCGATTCGAAAGTCCTTGTGTCGGTCGGAAATACCGCGCAACGTTCCTACGCAAAGCCTAGTTCCACCGTTTTTTCTGAAAACCCCGTATCTGACCTTAATATCGTGCGTAATGAGGCAACTTCGTGAACATTGTACTTGGCTGTATCCCCGATGGACAAAACCCGGCCCGTGTCCTTAATTCGAAAAGGCCATTCGCACCAGCCTATCCCTGGTCAGTTTTCTTTCTCCCGTTTGGTACTCCCGTACCCGGTCACCTGTGCTGTCCCGATACATTCTCATTGATAATTTCGTTGGTCTGGTTCGTGTGAACAGGTTTCCGGTCTTCCGCTCTTGTGGTGCTCTGTTGGCCCTGGGGTCCCTGTCACACAGGATCTCGACTCAGTCGTCCCACGCCCCATTCTTGGATTCAGAGAACTCGGACAACCTCGAGTCGAAGAACTCGCTCGGAAAGCCCCTGCTTTGCAGTTCCATCTTGAGGGCCAGGAGTGTTGGCCCCGCATGTTCCTTCACCAGGGTGTGGTTCCAGATTCGGTGCAAATACCCACTAATCACTGCTTTCTTGGTTTGTTTGGAGAAAAATGAACCATAGTCTTGTAATCCATTGAACGCCATCCTACCCCCCTTCAAGAGACTCGGTCCGTTGGCTGTCACAGCAGTGCATGTCACCAACGGGGGGTACATGCAAACCCAGACTGTACACCCGAGGAATGGCCAAGTGCTCATTCCTGACTGCACACCCGAGGAATGGCCAAGTGCTCATTCCTTCGTCCGTACGCTTCAGCACGAGCTTCTTGACGTAGCATTCGTTGAACCTGGCCAGGATGGTAAGTGCTTTTCTGAACTACCTGGCTGGTTAATCCGGGAAGACACAAAAATAGATACATCGTCCACCAGTTGACACCCGCTTATAAATTTTCGGTAAGTTCCCAACGACAAGTTTTCACAATACGCATACAAGATCCTACATGAAAACGCTACTACGAGGGTCATGGTCAATGGTAATGTGGCCCCCCCTATATCGCTGCACTGAACAGTAAGGCAAGGGGATCCTATCGCCCCATTCCATTTTGTAATCATTATGGAAGCTCTCGCGGCTAACCTCCGCCAACACAAGGACATAAGGCGCATTCAAGTTGCTTCCATACCCG
The DNA here is from genome assembly GCA_003427395.1 of Chara braunii. Classification (NCBI taxonomy): domain Eukaryota; kingdom Viridiplantae; phylum Streptophyta; class Charophyceae; order Charales; family Characeae; genus Chara; species Chara braunii. The sequence goes on along the minus strand of BFEA01000157.1, from coordinate 1,499,792 downwards.
AGGAAGCCGTACCGGTTTGTTCTCTTCTCGCTGATGACCTCTCTTTGATGGTTGATGCCTCACAAGAAAATCTTAAGGCAATTCAACAAATCATGGATGAATTTTGTAAACTTTCGGATATGAGGGTAAATTGGGGGAACAAAACACTTGGTTGGTGGATTCACTATCAAGGAGGAAGGCCACCGGAGAGGCCAATGATCAAATGGCTCCCTCCCGAAGTAGTCAATTAGGATGTGCATTGACTATAGGGGCCTCAATCACATCAGTGTGAAGAACAGAGAGCCCCTACCGCGCATCGATGATTTGCTAGATAGAGTGCAAGGGTGTCGGTACTTCGGTAAGATAGATCTGAAGTCCGGGTACCATCAGATTGCAATCCGGCCTGAGGATCAACACAAAACCGCATTTCAGACAAGGTACGGTCTATACGAGTTTATGGTGATGCCTTTCGGCCTTTGCAATGCTCCTGGCACCTTTCAGCACGCTATGAATCGGATATTCCATGGCTACTTGGATAAGTTTGTCATCGTGTACCTCGATGACATACTAATTTTTAGTAAGACTGTCGAGGAGCACGTGGCGCATTTGGACAAAGTCCTCAGCCTCCTTCGATAACACAAGTTCAAGATCAATGGGGAGAAGTGCAAGTTTTGCCGCACCCGTGTCTTGTACTTGGGTCATGAGATTTCCGCAGAGGGATTGAAGTCCGATGACGCGAAGGTGGCCAACATTCGTGACTGGCCGCGTCCTCAGTCTGTGACTGAGATGAGGTCTTTTTTAGGGATGACCGACTACTATCGCAACTTCGTGAAGAACTATAGCATAGTTGCCGCCCGTTTGACTGATCTCACCCGCCTTGACACCCCATGGGAATGTACTAAGAGATGCGAGGCTGCTTTCAGACATCTGAAGCATGCGTTGACGCATTATGACTTGCACAACAAAAGGGGGAAAAGTTGAGGCCAGTTGAGTACATGTCCAAAAAAATGTCGTCTCACAAGTTGGCTAAGTCCACCTATGAGAAAGAACTCTATGCGGTTTACAAGGCTCTGACCCATTGGAGGCACTATCTCCTTGGGAGGTTCTTCATCCTCAGGACTGATCATCAGACCCTGAGATGGATGAGAACTCAGCCGGTACTCTTTGACGCTCTGAAGCGTTGGATCGAAGTCATTGAGCGGTATGACTTTGACTCGTAGTATCTGAAAGGGGAGTACAACAAGTTTGTTGATGCCTTGTCGCGTAGACCTGATTTCTCAGGTGCGCTGATTACTGAGTTCGATCTTGCGGACAATGTTACTCAGTCCCTGGTGGAAGCCTATCGTGAGGATCCGTTTATGTCTGAGATCATTTGCAGACTCAAGGCGAAGGACAAAGTGACTTCTGCCGAGTTTGAGTTGTTCAACGGCTTGATGTTTCTTGAGAAGGCTGGGAATAAACGTTTATGTGTTCCTAATAGGGAGTCTTTGCGTAGTTTATTTTTAGGTGAGTGTCATGATGCCACCCGACATTTTGGCTTTAAGAAGACTGCAACTGGAAAGGGACTTCATGGATACGCTGGTAACCAACAAGAGTGGGATGAGACATGTTTTCGTCATTGTGGATAGATTTAGTAAGTATGCTAGATTAGTAGCCATGCCGGAGAGTGCGAAGACCGAGTACGTAATCAGGTTGTTCAAAGAGAACTGGGTCAGGGATTTTGGATTGCCCAAATCCATAGTGAGCGACAAAGATGTCCGCTTCACTAGCGAATTGCGGAAGGCCGCTGCTGCGGAGTAGGGAACCCAATTGCAAATGACTTTTGGGAATCACCCAGAGGCCAACCGCCAGGCCGAGCAACTGAATCACGTTGTACAACACATGTTGAGGCATTACATCAAGCCCAACCAGGTGGACCGGGATGAGAAGCTTGCTCTCATCGCCAGTCTGAACAACAATGTTGTACACAGCGCCACCGGGGTGAGTCCAAACAACTTGCTATTGACTTTTAAGCCTAGATTACCCTTAGACTTTCTCCTTCCTGAGAATCAGTCAACTGCTGCACCGAGTACTTTAGAATTTGCCTACCGGTACAAATAGAAGATGCAGCAGGCAGTAGAACAGATGTAGAAGACACAGACAACAATGATAGAGTCTGAGAATAGACACCGCCGACCTTTTACATTCCAGGTGGGGGACAGAGTTTGGGTTAAGTCCTCAGAACTGGGACAGGAGTACGAGATTTCCCGCAAACTCATACCACAGTACTTTGGGCCATGGGAAGTCTTAGATATTGTCGGGACTGGTCCAGATGGGCCATCTTATGTAATCCGGATTCCTAGTCATCTCCGCACTTACCCTCTCTTTCACGCCTCGAAGCTTGCACCTTTCAAGGAAACTGATCCGTTTCCCTCTCGTCGCTCAATGCTGCCCCCAACCATGGATGAAGAGGTCGACATCGATGATATTGTTGACCACCGGGAGAGCCAGTTCCAAGACCAACAGGCAGAGGATGTCCTCCAAAACCGAAGCTGCAGTATCGAGTTCGGTTCAGACATGACACTGATCCGAAGGAGGACCGCTGGTTCACCAGGGAGGAACTCATGCAGACCGCTCCTCAGGTTATTGCCCAATATGAAAAGTCTCTGCAAAAGGGAAAGCGTCAGATTATCGAAGACTGAACTTCTCAAAGGACTAGCGAAGTATGGAGGAGGGAATGCAAGGCACAAAGCCTCGATAAGCCCCACTGGGCCCTATTTGCAACAACGTTGGTCACCCTAAGTGAAGGCAGGCCCGACAGACCCTCAGAGGCCTATTTTGGACTACTTCGCAACTGGGGAAATTCAGGTAGTTGCGCTGCGCCAGTTGGTTGGAAGTGCCCAGGCCCTGACTGTCTTTATCAAATGCATCTAAGTCAGGCCCTGGGCGAGATTCGCAACATAGGCCCAACTCAGGATGTGGGCAGTTGGGCATAGGTAACTGTCGGCAGCCCTGGGCCAATTCGTTTGGTCTGGGCCTCAACCTACCGGGGCCTACCGGAAGCTTGTTGGGAAAGGCCCAACGCAGCCTAGGACAGAACGCAGGCAGGCCACTTCCATATAGCAAAGGCCCTGCCTCCGCATTGGACATTCAGGTGCTGGCTGCATATTGCGCAAGCGCTGCTGCGCTAGAGCTGGATGACACTCACGTGCTCACGGGCAAGCAGGAAGGAGCAGGCAACCATAGTCGAGCTGCGCTGCTGTGAGCTGGGTGAGACGCAAGGTGGTCCTTGGATGCAAGTGGCATCTGTGTGTTGGGGAACGAGGTTGTGAGTGAGGCGAGAGACATACCTAGTGCTGGAAGCGTGCGACATTGGTCGTTGTATGCTCGTACTTCGGGAAAGTTGTTGACGTCATCTTCGGCATTGTAGTCTAGGCTAGATAGGATCTGCCATCTGTAGTCTGGGCGCCGAGCGCCAGATAGGTTATCAACATTGGTTCTTCGTTAATGATGATAATGAGACTATACCAGCATTGTCAATTACGAACTTGTGGTGTGCTCTTATTTGGTGAAACTCGTGATGCAATTCTGCTCTTGGTTCGAGGTCACGACTACTTGGTCTTATGTGTATGATGTTGTTTGATTGGTGAAGTTCGCTATTGCTCATCTTCCTTGCTTTGTAACACTCCGTACGACGTACGGGGGGTTTATCGTACGGTCGTACGTACGGTCGTATGAACGGCCCGTACGGCCATATGTACAGCCCCGTACGAAAAAAAAATAAATTGATTTTTTTAATCTCAAATTTGGTAACGAGTTTTAATATGACCCTGAGGCAAAAGTGTTTCAGTTTATTTTTCTACATAACATTTTTTTTTTCAGATTTTTTTTAATTTTTCTTTTTTGCTTTTTTTCTGTACGTACGACCCGTACTACCACATGAGCCCGTACGTACGACCGTACGTACGTACGTACGACCCGTATTCATACGGGGGTCTACGTAGCTTCCTTGCATTTGGACTTTGTGTTTTCTTTTCACCATTTCTAGATTTATGTGTGTGATCCTTCGACAGGGGTCATGGGAGTAGGGTGTTGCACAAACTTAGGATGGGTTCGAGAAGAATGTGAAAGGAGGGGAAGGATGAAGAAGTGAGAAAGCAGAGGGAAAGGAAGGGAAGGATGACAAAGTGGGAAAGAGAGAGAACTTTGGAGGGAATTTGCTACTAGGCATTTCGATTACTCTTTCACCTCTATACCCAAATATGATAAACGATTTACACGATTTATTTTCATTAATTTTTTTAATTAAAATAAGAGGGTAATTCTTATACGCACAACCAATTCAATTACCTGTCAAATCTGGACAGGACAACCTTTCAAACATTTTTTTAATCAGTATAGTATTACGGCGAACCCATAGCAGCCAGCCCGAGTTCAAGCCTCCAACGCGGGAACATGCAGTTGCTGCACCCAACTTGCAGGTGGGCGATACCGGCCAGGGGTCATGCGGGGGCTGCATCCCGACACCCAAAGAAAATAGAAGCCTACCGATTCCTCTTTTGCAACAAATGATCTTGGTTGCTGATCTTACCAGATCAGCGACCTAGATATACCGCCAACAACTGCAATCTTTTTTTTGTGTCCCAGGTAATTCAAAATTATTGCATTTCACTCATTTAGTTCAAATTGGATTCTAACTCCTCTGGGTTCAATCTCGTGGAGGCTTGGGGTATGCTAAGATGGTGAGCTTGATCACCCCGGTCGTTATGAGGAGGATCTTTAGCCAACACATATGTGAGTTTGAGTGGGTTGTGGGTTGTATGTGGTGTGTGGGAGAGTGTTGGCCTTAGACACTGCTTTGACTCAATGGGAGTGGGGGAAGATGAAAAGGGAAGTACAGCTACAGGCCAAATGCTTGGTGTTCATGTTAGACGCGCCCCCACCGGTGGCCCCAACCCTCCACCCTGAACCACCAGGGCAAGAGGCAACATGCAAATTGAATAACCCCCTTCACCAACAAATGTAGCTAGTTATTCTTGCTAGGGTACCCTGTATAGCTTCAAGAGTAGTGGTAGGTAGGTTGTTGAGGTCAAATATTTTTTTTATTATAGAGAAAACTACGGTGGAGTCAGGGTTTGAGTTTGCAAATGCACTTAAGGCGAAAGCCCTGAAAATGTCAAATGTATACAAGCTAGCTTTGGGGTGTGTTATGTTCAGGGGACTGTGTGAAGTGCATTTTCAAACTGTTTTTGTGACTGCCGTGTAGTTACCCTTTTTTTTTCTAATTTGGACCATTTCTCGATTTATGCTTGTCATCCTTCCGCAGGAGCCATGCCTATCATCCTTGCGCAGGAGCCATGCTAATCTTCTCTGGATGTGTAGAGAGAAGAGTATAGTGTAGCTTAGGGGGAAAAAAAAAAAGGACTAGGCTACAAGCAGGGTCGCCTGTGTCACCTTGTTTGCCCAGGCAGCCTGGTCATTCAAAGACCAGGGAAGGTTTTTTTCTTTTTTTTTTGGGCATACGAAGTGACCAGCGCAAGGGTTGTCATGCGGGGATCCCCGGGGCCCAAGCCGGGGTAGGGGTTTCACCCCAGGACCCCCGCCGCGGGGCTACCCGACCCGCGCCCCTGCCAAAACCCCCCCGCCCTTGCCCCATTTAACCCCCGCAATGACCCCTGCCCCCGCCATTTAACCCCCACGACGACCCCCGCCCCCGTCCGCACCCCCGCGCCACCCCCTTTTTTTTCCCCTCACCTAAACTGGCGCCCAAACTGAGGCTGGGCCTCAACGGCCAGTGCCTCACGAAACGGCACGGCCTCCAGGGTCTGGCGCCAAAACGTGCACCAGGGTATCTCGTCCTATCTGGGCCTACCGACCTACGGGGCCCTGACTGGATCGAAACGACAGAGGGCCTAACGGGTCCAAAAAGTGCCCCCTATCCATCCCCTAGCCTATCTGGTCGGCCATGTAGGGCCCGTGTGGACTCAGACTGCCACAGACGCCCAACGCCCAGCCTACATCCGCATTCACGCAACAGGCTCACTTCGACTTTGAAGACCAATGTACATGACGTCAACCCCATAGCCGACCTCCCCTCATGCACCAGGCACGTATCTCGTCTCCCCTCATCAGACCCTGACCACCCACACTCGCCTCCTTCCTGAAGACCATCGATCGCCCCTTACCCCCTAGCACCCTGCAGCCTGGATATGGCTGCATGCGCTCCGCTGTTAGCAGCGCTACTCTCACCTCACAAGCGCCCGCATGCGCCCTGGCCACTAACGCAACACGCAGCATCTCGTGCAGCAACGCAGCAGCGTCACCGCATTGCCTGCGTGGGCCAGAATGCCATACCCTGGCTGCCCTTCCTCCTCTATCGAAGTGGCAGCCTCTGTTTGGCTGCGTGTGATCTGGCTGGGAAGCTTCCAGTAGCTTCCGGTCGGGCCCCAGTGCCTGCCTGCGCCCAGGCCCAGCTCTTCAGTTCAGGGCCTGGGCCCTTTTCGGTTGGCCACGCCCAGGATTTTCAGACTTGGGCCGTTTGCTCTATTTGCACAGGACCCGGGGTATGTACGTCGACAATGGTGCATTTTCGAGGCCCGTAGCCACTTCATGATGTATCTCCTTTCCATTGTGTGTGTGTGCCTAGGTGCAACTGCCAAGGCCTGGGCCCAACTGTACGGCGCAACATAGAAAGGCTCACGCGTCCTCTCAACCAACTGGCGCTGCAAATGTCTGAGCACCCATATATGGAAATGTCAAATTTTGTCCTCTGGTGAATATTCAGGCCCGCCTTCACTTAGGGCGGGCACTGGGCTTGCTGAGGGCCTGTGCCCAGAACATGTGCATGTCTGATAAGGGCCCTGTGACGGCTCATTCCTCGCACTGGGGCCTTCTCTGGTCCTTGCACAGGCTGACTGGGACTCGGGCGGCCCGACTGGTAGCCTAGACTTCCATGCTTCTCTCTTTTTTTGTGTGTGTGTTTGTGTGTGTTTGTGCGTGCGAACTCGTCCTGCCCCTATAATGAGCGGGCAATGTAGTTGGGCAAAGGTAGTAGGGCAGTTCACATGGCATGCCTCTAGTGTCATACGAAGAGCACTATACACTAGGTGCAGTAGGGCGAGCAGCTCCAAAAATAACGTTCAGTTTATTTTTCTGCTGGTGCAAGGAATATGAGTGAGAACGATATACAGAAAGCCAGGTTGCGAATTCACACAGATGTCCAAGTAGTCATGTACAAGCAGAGAGCACAAATGCTCCAAGATTCCATCCAAATAAGAGCAATACAATGAACGCGTGAGCCAATGTTCAAGCCCTCAGGCCACACCAACACAGTATCCAATATCGCTCCTCTCTGTCTGGCGCTGTCGCATACTCAGGTGGTACAAACCAGAACCAAGAACCGACCTCTCACAGATGTAGGGAGGGTATACCAATAATCAGACCCAATCAATGTCACGACACAAACTGCAACCCATCATCATCATCATCATCATCACACCGTGTGAAGGGAGGCTTGACGCTGTAACACAAGGAAGAAAGCACCAGGCTTCGTTGTCCACAGATGAGGAAGAAGGAGAAGAGACGAGGGGGAAGACAAGGGAGACTCTGAGATGGCGTCAACCCAAAATGTCGTAGGTATCAATCCCCGAAACAGTCCCCCACAATGTCGTTGCTCACAAGTCAAGTCTGAATCTCGATGTCAGCAAGTCTCAATGTCATAACTCTCTCTCTCTCTCTCTCTCTCTCTCTCTCTCTCTCTCTCTCTCTCTCTCTCTCTCTCTCTCTCTCTCTCTCTCT
>BFEA01000157.1:1480696-1491762 GCA_003427395.1 Chara braunii | reverse complement strand
TCTCTCTCTCTCTCTCTCTCTCTCTCTCTCTCTCTCTCTCTCTCTCTCTCTCTCTCTCTCTCTCTCTCTCTCTCTCTCTCTCTCTCTCTATGCTGGATGCCAGGTACTAACCTGCAAAAGGTGGCGTCTTGATGTAGGTATGGATGTGCGGACGACGAATCTGGAGCGCTGGTGTCGTCAGGTAAGTCCTCAGGTAAGTCCCCGGGCCTCTGCCATAGTCCAGTCCCAAACCTCTCTAGCGCTGAAGCCTAGCGCTATCGTTGACTACCGAGGAGCTCCTACACCAACCTCTACGAAGGCTGAGGCGGACCAGTTATAAAGAGTGTTGGTTAGCTGTGCCTCGAACTCAAAACCTGGCGCCCAACCTGGCGCCCGAACTAAGGCTGGGCCTCAACGGCCAGTGCCTCACGAAATGGCATGGCCTCCAGGGTCTGGCGCCCAAACGCGTGCCAGGGCATGTCGTCCTGTGTGGGCCTACCGACCTACGGGGCCCTGACTGAACCGAAACGACACAGGGCCTAACGGGTCCTAAAAGTGCCCCCTATCTGTCCCCTAGCTTATCTGGTCGGGCATGTAGGGCCCGTGTGGACTCAGAATGCCACAGGCGCCCAGCACCCGGCCTACACCACTCGCCTATCTTACTACATCCGCATTCACACAACAGGCTCAATTCGACTTTGGAAACCAATGTACATGACGTCAACACCATAGCCGACCTCCCCTCATGCACCAGGTACGTATCTCGTCTCCCCTCATCAGACCCTAACCACCCACACTCGCCTCCTTCCTGAAGACCACCGATCGCCCCTTAACCCCTAGCGCCCTGCAACCCGGCTATGGTTGCATGCACTCCGCTGCTCAACAACACTCCTCTCACCTCACAAGCGTCCGCATGCGCCTTGGCCACTAACGCAGCACGTTGCATCTCGTGCAGTAACGCAGCAGCGTGACCGCATTGCCTGTGTGGGCCAGAATGCCAGACGTTGGTTGCCCTTGTTCCTCTATGGAAGTGGCAGCCTCTGTTTGGCTGCGTGTGACCTGGTTGGGAAGCTTCTCGTAGCTTGTCGGGCCCCAGTGCCTCCTGCACCCAGGCCCAGCTCTTCAGTTCAGGGCCTGGGCCCTTTTCGGTTGGCCACGCCCAGGATTTCCAGACTTGGGCCGTTTGCTCTATTTGCGTGTGACCTGGCTGGGAAGCTTCTCGTAGCTTGTCGGGCCCCAGTGCCTCCTGCACCCAGGCCCAACTCTTCAGTTCAGGGCCTGGGCCCTTTTCGGTTGGCCACGCCCAGGATTTCCAGACTTGGGCCGTTTGCTCTATTTGCACAGGACCCGGGGTATGTACATCAACAATGCTACATTTTCTAGCCTAAGGCCCGTAGCCACTTCATGATGTATATGACTTGCATTTTGTGTGTCTGCCCAGGTGCAACTGCCAACGGTTGGGCCCAACTGTACAACTCAGCATAGGAAGGCTCACGCTTCCTGTCAACCAACTGGCGTGCTGCAGCTGCCTGAGCACCCACATATGGAAATGTCAAATTTTGTCCTCTGGTGAATATTCTGGCCCGCCTTCACTTAGGGCGGGCTCTGGGCTTGCCGAGGGCCTCGGCCCAGAACATGTGCAAGTCTGGGAAGGTAGTTGTGAGCGCTAATAGGACCGGCCGGCGCGGCCCGACCATACTCCGGTTGACTCCCTCGGCAAGCCCGAGGAAGGCGAGGACCCCATTGCCATAGCCGAGCACGTAAACACAGAAGGTGAGGTGGGCGACCGGAACATCCCTTGGACGATCTCGTGACTGATCGAATAGTGAATACATGGATATGGAGTAAGGTGATACCGTGTGTACAAGTGACGTGGAGCTGGAGCAAAGACCTCAGTGACAACGATCACGCTGCCATAACCGAGCACGCAAACAGTGGGGGTGCAGCAGGCGACCGGAGGCTGAATCAGGAGACACTGATTCAGGGAGGAAACGACAAAGGGGGTAGACGAAAGGAAATACCGAGCGTACGACAGCGACGACCAGGAGCGACGAGATAAGAGTCACCGTGGATTCAGGATACGTGGGCAGAGATAGTAGACGACAAAGGGGACGGAGGAAGAGAGGTGGGAGGATAGAACAACTGCGGTGCAACGAAAGGACGGGATCGTACAAGACAGGGGAGAAGAGGGAGACAGGAAAGAAGAGAGAGAACGAGGAATAAAGCGAAAGCAGGGAGAAAGGGAGCGAGAGAGAAAGAAGGGGGAGAGAGAGCGAACTGAAGGATCCACGCGACGGAGCGGGAGAGGAATGCCGATCCAGAAGAGTGGGAACCGGCGCTGAATTTTTTTTTTTCCACCATCTGGTGGAGGGTGAGACCCACCCTGACCGACAACCCCGCCCTCCTCCCCTCCCCCCCCCCCCCCCCCCCCTCCAACCCCCCCCTCCCTTTTCCTCCACCTTCCACATTGACCCTGATCACACCTGACTATTACACGAATAGTATCTAACGAGTTGACACTCATTTACACTCTGGGTTAAAAAAAACAAGGTGGCAGGCATGCCACCAGAAGAAAGGGCGGAAGATGGGTTGGAGAAGGGGAAAGGGGTTGCCATATGCCCCACAACAGGCGAAGGAGGAGGTGACCCACTGCCCCAGTACACAAGGCAAGACTTTGAGAGGTTTGGTAAAACCATACTCGAAAGGTCCGGGCCGCTGGATCCCAGAAGACCCGACTTTTGAAGTTTGGGTGTTTCGGAGAACATCCATTAAGAAACCGGGTGAGTGGACATGGGAAGGGTTGGGCAGCCCGTCCAAATCACCAGCCAATGTTACGACATCACGCACAAAAGGGAATGTTGTCATGATGAGAACAAACACAATGATGCAGACTGCTGCTCTGACCAAAAAGAGAAACAATCCAGCCCGCCCGGAACAAGGGTCACACAGTATAGCCACCCGGCCAGGAGCCCTGGCAAAAGGGAGGAATGTTGCACAGCCCTTGTCTCGATTAACAGTGGGTCAGGTTCCACCAGACCCGCAGCGTACCGACCAGCAGCAAAAGGCCCTGGTCCACAACACAGCACAACCCGGGATGTGAACCACGACAAAGGGCAGCCTTCGGATCAACCCCTTTCAGACCACGGATCTCAAAGGACCACACAGCAGACTGACACACCCACAGTCCAAAGAACAGGAGGACCAGGGGGGTGGGAGAAGGCGACGACGAAAGTCCGTGTTTTAACTAAATGGAAGGAGAAACTTATGAACATAGCCGCCCCGCCAATCCCAACGGACAACAGCTTCACGCCCCTGATCGAGGGGACAGGGGACCCCGATACAGACCAGATCAAGGACACGCCCCAGTCCAATGAGACCAAGGACACCAAAGCGGACCACAATCAGGACACACCAACGGCTGCTACGGAAGGGGTGGAGATAGCAACAGACGACCCTATGGGTCTCTTACCTATGGACCAGTCAAGCTCCCCCCCGCCCACCCTGACGGATGTAGCCTGCCGCCCTCCCACCACTGTTGTCCCTCACAACGAAGCAGGCATACCACAGTCGGCAGGCGGCCCATTCCTGGCCAACCTCTTGCTGTGCCCCGCCACACTGGGGGACACGGGTCATGCCCAACAGACCATTGTAATATCGCCAGAGCTCTCCGCAATGCTCCAAAACTGCAACAGCCGGGAAATGCAGAATGATCTGGGTAACGGCATGCCCCCACAACAGCCACGAATTGGCGGGGATAAGGGGGATCCGCCCCTCCATCGGCAGGAAATGATCGCGGATGCAGAGGCACCCCCCCCTCCACCCGGGGTGGAAGTGGAGATGGGAGGAGAGGAGGAAGGCGACAACGACACAGGCCAGGTGGGGGTGGAAATTGAGAGGGGAGGATAGGAGGGACAAGACAGAGAGACTGGCCCGGGGGGTGGAGAAGAAAGCCAGAAAAAGTCTTGTCACGGCCGCCCCCTCTCAAAGAACAAGAAGGTCAGAGCGAGACTCAAAGTGATCACGGATGCCGTGCTCATGGGGATCCTAAATACAGCAGGCCAAGGGAAGCACTCACAAATCCCCCCCTTGCACTGGGAGCACATAAGGAAAACATTCATGTCCACCCCTTTTGTCTCCCAACTCCTGGACAATGCAACAGACCCAGCAGCCATAGATTGGAGAGCTGTTGTAGCCCTTATAATGCAAACGGCCCACAGTCTGATACAAAGGATTCAAAAGGCCTCCCAACAGGAGGCCGAACCGACTACAGAACGAGCGATGGTTGCGGCGACCCATCACTACAATAGGACAACCAACTTTTTCGTCGATGACATTGCCTGGCCAGAGGTCATCATTCAAAAATTGGAAAGTGTTATTGCAGATACAGATTATAACAAAGCACTGCAACTACCTGGGACAGATCATCTGGTTCCACCGCACCTGCTGCTCCCGCTCCTCCACCTCCAGACAATCGAGGTAACAGCTGGGGCGGACACGCTGGCCGGAGTAGACAAGGCGGTCTCACAGCATGACCATAACTCAGATTCTGACTCCGGCAAGAATACAGACACGGGCTAAGACTCTGACCCAGAGACAAACTCCCTACTTGAATTCGAATGGGACACACTCCACCTAACAGCGATTCAGCAGTGCTTGACGCCCAGACATAGGCCGGATATGAACACACAACAGCGCTCCGAAGAGAAAAGCAATCGCCCCGAGAAGGAGGACGGCCCGCTCCTTCTGTTGGGGGACACACAGGTGGGTCTCCCTCAAACCTTGGAAGGACCACAACAAGTATCCCCACAGGCACAGCTGACAGACCACAATCTGGGGGCGACACACGATACCGACAGCACGGAACTCGAGCTGGTTGAGAAATCTCAGGGGAAACGTAACACTTTTAGAGAGGTAATGGCTACAGCAACCACCCTGACAACAGATAGGACTTTGAAACCAGGTGTGGTGATCCTACCCATAAAAAGGATCTGTCAGGACGGGGAGTGGCAGCTAGGCCTCAGATACAACTCCCCCCGGGTCCCCAAACCAGCAAGTAGATTCCTCAGGATGTCACAGGACACTCCACCAGGCCTCACATTGCAGGGTTGGAGAGGCTCAACGTCACAAGTCATGACCAGACACATATTGAGGAATCACTTGAACCAGAATGGGGACCAGGGGGTGGTGGGGACAGTGTGCCCACAAGATCTTCCCTTCCCAAAAGGAGCCTCACCGATTCTGGTTCTCTTTGAGACAACCAAAACAACCCACAACAACGACCCGGGGAATCAAATCCTCTGGCTGACACAACAGGAACTCCTCGACACCCCCAGGTCAAGACTCAGATCCAATAATATATGGGCGGCAGAGGAGCAGGCAAAATTTATCCTACAGCTGCTGGAGGAGGCAGCCCTAGACGAATGCAGGGCCTGGGATGACCCTCCCTTCGTGAACAGCCTCACTTTTGGGGCGGCAGCGGCCACCTAAAGGTAAGGCCCATGAACGCAAACCACGACGACATAAACGGGCACTGACCACAACACGATGCACAGCAAAACAATCCGCCTCAATGCCCGAGCCCACCACGCCCATCTCCTCCGCTGCGAAAGCAGCCACCGTGGGCCAAAAAACTGGCTGAGGCGGACCTTGATGTTAGATCAATAAACGTTAATGGATTGGCCCAACCGAACGACCAAAAAAAGCGGGCGCTGTGGAAACTGATGACACAAGATCTGGGAGGGAAGTGGCCGGATGCCATAGCTATATAGGAAACACATCTTACAGATTCCCCCACCCACCGAGCAAGGGCCAGCCAGATCTGGCCGTACACGGAGTTCTCAGCGTCAGCCCGTTCCTCCTCCTCCACCGGGGTAGCCATCTGGCTCCCTCCCTCATCAAGACTGCAACCACTGCAAGCAGACTGGGACAAAGAGGAAGGGAGGTGGGTCTGGATCAAAGCAACAGCAGGCACTGAAGTAATATACCTGGTCTGCGTATATGCCCCGAATGACCCGGCTCAGCGGGTCCAATTCTTTATGTCACTTCAACACCATCTCCCGAATGACGCTCCCATCATTATGTGTGGCGACTTCAACACCATGCCTGACCCGAACTTGGACAGGAGGTCCCAGTCCCAACAGTCACAGGGATAGGAACCGCAAAGGGTCAAAGGACCGGACAGTGTCATGCTAGATTATATGATGGCAGAAAAAGGCCTCCTGGACTCGTACCGACAGCTGCACCCTGCAAAGAGAGCCTACACATGTGTCAGAAGCCGAGGAGCTGCAGGAATTCCCAACTCCATAATAGACCTTTGTCTTCTCTCAAACGATTGGGCAGGGCTGCTCACCATAGCGGAAATACTGCCATTCTCCTCATGTAAATCCTTTGACCATTGCATGATAGCAATGAGGCTATCCTTCCACACTCACATATCAAGGGGCCCCGGCTACTTCAAGCTCAACACATCGCTCTTAAAACTACAGTCTTTCCAACAGCTGGTCAACAACTTCTGGGCGTACGGGAAGACACAGAAACCGAGAGACGGGTCGATAGTCAAGTGGTTCAATCAAGGAGTGGCGGATCTGAGAGAGTGAGTCAAAAAGTTTGCTGTTAAACACGCTCGTGATTGCAAAGCAACACTTGATAACTTGCTGATACAACTAGAGGATTGGGACACATACCTCATGACCAACCCGTTAGACCAGGCCACATACAATGCCCTCCAAAATGCAAGACATCACCTGCAGGACTACCTCGATGACCAAGTGCAGAAATGGAGAGTGCAAGCCCGAATAAAAAGGGACTCGACGGAAGGGACAATGTCCAAAGCTTTTTTTGCCAAGGTGAAAGCCAAGAGCAGACAAAACATTGTGCCCTCCCTCAGACACCCGTTTGACAGCAACCAGCCGACGACTACAAACGCGTACAAAATAGTGGAGTATGCGTCCCTGTATTACCAAAACCTGGTTACATCTGAATCACCGCAAAGGCAGCCCCATGACCTAACGCGAGCAAGGGACACGCTACTGACGTCCCTGCCATCACTCCTGTCCTCTGCACAGAGGGACAACCTGGAGAGGCCCATGTCCAGACATGAGATCCTCCAAGCCTTGCAAGAAATGGATGGCGACAAAACTCCCGGACTGAACGCATTCCCCAAAGAATTCTGGCTAAACTTATGGGGGATCTTGCAGGACGATTTCATGACCTATGTTAATGCAGTGTACCAGGAAGAATCATTTGGGGATATGATAGGCCAGGGGGTGACCACTCTATTATACAAAAAAGGCGATAAAGAAGAGATCAAGAATTATCGCCCTATCACCCTGCTTCCTGTGCCTTACAAGATCGTGGTCAAGGCATGGGCAAACAGACTGCTACCTCTATTACCTAACCTCATTCACCCGGATCAATCCGGCTTTATGCCATATCGAAACATTCAAGACAATATACTATTGGTGAATGAGACAATTAGGTATGCAAGAC
The DNA here is from genome assembly GCA_003427395.1 of Chara braunii. Taxonomy (NCBI): domain Eukaryota; kingdom Viridiplantae; phylum Streptophyta; class Charophyceae; order Charales; family Characeae; genus Chara; species Chara braunii. The sequence continues at coordinate 1,484,295 of BFEA01000157.1, read as the reverse complement.
AGAGAAGGGCAGAAGCGGCCATCTTGTTCATAGACTTTGAAAAAGCGTATGACCACGTCGACTGGGACTTCCTGGACATGTGTCTGACCACAATGAATTTTGGACCTCTGCTCTGCAAGTGGATCAACATCCTCCACAGAAAAGCCACGACTAACATCACGCTGAATGGCCACCTGGCCTCTCCATTTCGCTTCCAACGATCGGTTAGACAGGGCGACCTGACAGCTCCCATGCTATTCGTCCTGGTAATGGAAGCATTGGCAGCTATGATCAGGTCTAATCCAGAGATTCAAAGAATCGAGGTGCCAGAAATCCCTACTCACTTAATCCCTGTCACCTCATTGTTTGCTGACGATCTCACAGTGCTCTTCAGGGCTAACACCCAAAGCTTTACAGCGCTAGCCCGCACGATTCGTCTGTTTGAAATCGCAGAAGACATGAAAGTCAATTGGGGTACTAAAACAGAAGGCTGGTGGCTGCATCCGCAAGACAGCCCCCCACCAACAGATCCCCAGGTCACATGGAAAGCAAAAGAGACAACGATAAGAGTACTAGGAGTGAACCTCACAGCACTAGGCCCGCCCAAAGATCATGGAGAGGTGCTGGTCGACCTGGCGATTCAGAGAATGACAAACTGGGACACAAAGCCCACCTCCTTGGTGGGTAGAGTGTTAGCCATCAACAACGCCATCTTTGCCTCAATTTGGTATAAAGTGGCGTTCTGGGAAATAGGTCGTAAACAGCTATCCCGACTTAAACAGGCCACAACGGCGTACCTATGGAAAAATAATCATCAAGACACCCGGGCCATAAGAAGGGTGGCGTGGGACACCATAATACAGCCAAGGTCAAAAGGAGGCCTGAGGATAATCGATCCTTAGGAAGAAATAAAAGCGCTGGTGTTCAAATTCTTGGTTCACCTCCTGCTGGGAAACAACATTCCGTGGGTCCGATATGCGCACATTCAACTAAGCTGCTTGGCACTACCCTCACACTCGCTGCACCCAGTACACCCCTTGCGGTGGCTAACCAACGATCATTGGACTATCCCGACTATCCCGAAAACAGATACAGATGATTCCCCATCGGCCAGGGCAAAACAAGACTTGCGGATTGATCCGTTGTGGGCTGCTTTGATTAAGCTCTGGAGAGACAGGGGAGCACAGCGTACAGCCACTCCAATAAGATGGAAGGAAATCTGGCGCCAGCCCGTGTTTGGCCATCAACAGATTTTGGACGACACGGGACTGCCACTCTCCCTACAAGGTAAATCTAGATGGCTGAACTGGGTGAAGAAGGGGATCTATACAATTGGGGACTTGTGGGACACACAAAACGGCAACTGGGCAACGGTCGAAACACTTAAAAGGAGAACGGGCCCGATCAAGAACATGGCTCAAGGCTTACAAGAGATCCAACAAGCGATCCCGCTAGCCTGGATCCGTACCCTCAAAGCAGGACCAACAATCAACACTCTCGACTGGGTCACAACGGTTGATGCCCTGCCCCTTCCCATGACGATCTATAAAGTGGAAAGGGTAGTCGCCGATCAAGTTAACCTACTTGCATACTGCCCGGTGAATCTGGGAGAGCGATGGTCCAAACTACAAAGAGCAGATGACCTGGACAAGGTCTGCTCGCTCCCCCCGCTCATCAGGATGAAGGTGGTGGATGATCCAAAGGATGGTCCCTTTCTATATGAACCATCCACCCCTCTCCTCCTCCTACCATTCGACCCCACAAAATGGGAATGGACAGGGAGGGAGACTCTCCCCATGCCCTTTTGGCAATACACTGTTAAAAAGGGATACAGGAGGGGCAGAAAACACGTACCGACCATGGATAGCATTATCAAGAGATGGGAGAGAGACTCCCCCCTCAAAAGTCAGGACCTGAAAGACATCAAATGGTCCTATTATACAAGCATCAAACCGACAAACCACAGAGCCCTGCAGTGGCAGATTATCCATAGATGCTTGTCGACACCGGACTGGCTAACTACAAGGACAGACCTCGAGGAGAAAGGGGTGCTATCCCCTATATGCACATACTGCACCCACTCCCTCCCCAGGAAGAGGGCCACACTCGAGCACTGCTTGCTCGACTGTCCGATGGTCTCCCAGGTATGGAGCTGGTGGGATGCCGCCTGGCACTATTTGACGGACGAACACCTGCCTTGGAACATCCGCACACTGCTACTGGGTGTCCCTCCCCAGGAAGGAAATGCATGGTCACCATTCATGGCCAATCTCTTCTCCTACACCAGACTGACAGTCCTCATGCAGGCCTGGAGAATGAGATGCTCGTTCCAAAGGAACCAACACACGTTTGGAGCCATGCAGGCACGATTAGCAGTAATAGACACCGTCACAGCCAGGACCCAACAAGCCCACATAGAACTGAGGGAAATGCTGAAGAAAGAAAATGATGCAGTCAAAAAACAGGACTTGACTGACAACTTCAAACTAACATGGACAGCCAAACAAAACAGGCTATGTAGCCTCGACCACGAAGCCAACCTGCAATGGCAACCTTGGCCAACGACAGAGAGGCAATGGCAACGCTTACCACAATCGCACTTTAGGGTGGATCATCTACCAACAAACTTCGTGCTCATACCCAATGGATGCCCAGTTGATCAACCCACTTAGCCCCCCTTAGCCCCCCCCCTCCCTGCCCCTCTACATGCCCTCAACCTGCCCCAACATGCCCATCAAGCCTATCTCACTCCTCTCCCACCCTTCTGCCAGTCAAGGACGGGTCTCCCAGGCCCAACTATCAGGAAATGCAGGGGCCGACAAGAAAGAATTCCATCAGCAGGAAACTCACAGCGGGGCAGACAGGATGACTCGGAAAGATAGGGGGATAGGACTGTATTAAAGGGGGCACAAGAGGTCTGCATCAAAGGGAGCACAAGGGATTCAGTGAGACAGAGACACAGGGAGGGCCAAATAAGGCCACAGACAAAAGAGGGTCAGAATCAATAAAAGCTATACTTTTGCTCATCACGAGATCCAACGAGCAAACAAGGGTAGGGGTAGGGGAACGGGAGGCAGGCTAACCTGCTGGCCGATTTTGGGATGCCGGTGGGTAAGCTCTTTGTAATACATAGCATCAACAGTACAAGCAGATCTCCAGCAACTTCTATGTACATAGAACAGTACAATGGCTAATCATGTTTCCTGTACACTATCACATTTACAAGTTAACTGCAAACAGTATAGCCAACTGGGGGCGCAAAACAGATCACTCAGGGTCCGCTATACTTCATACATTCCAAACGGTCACTGTATATTACCACCTATCTTAGTCTGTTAACTATACTTGCGACTTGGGATGCTTGGTAGGTCTATCTGCCCATCTTCTTCTCTTATAGGCGAGCTACAATCTCGCAGGCAATTCAAAGGCAAGGATACTCTTACAAACAACTGCAATGTACAGGGACGCTGGACCCGATTTCCAGAAGGTGCTGCTCCCCACCAATAGATGGAGCCTCCTCAGTCTTGCTAGCGATGTCTGCTTTTACCAGCATCCCTAGCATTGACTCGGGTTGTTTGCATTAAAAAAAAAAAAAAAAAAAAAAAAAAAAAAAAAAAAAA
>BFEA01000157.1:1462400-1472957 GCA_003427395.1 Chara braunii | reverse complement strand
ATCGTCACAAACAGAACTGCCCGGTAAAACCGTAGGCAGAGAGAGAGAAGAGGACAACAAACAAGGGGCTGTGACAAACTGTTTCGTCGGAGTTTGTACATATATATATATATATATGTACAGGGTAACAGACGTTCGGAACGGGCCGAACGGCCGAACCTGAACGCCCGAACGTATGGGACCCCTTGGGGATGCATTCGGCCATTTGGGCCGAACGCGGACCAAAAAAAAAAAACAAAAAAAAAAAACAAAACGATATGTTATGAAGAAAAATAACTTAGGCAAGATTTGCCTAAGCATTGCATCCAAATTCCTTGCCAATTTTGAAATAAAAATAAAATATGAAAAACGAATACTACTAATAAAAATAACACAAAAATAAATTAATTTAATTTAGCGAGTGCGAGAGCACGTTTTCGACACCACCATCTTTGGCGATTTTTTTTTTTTTTTTTGGAACAGCTAAATGCCCTAAAAATTTCCAAGTGTGTACTTCACATGATGAAAAACCCACTAAAAAATTTTCAAAAAATAATAAAATTGTTTAGACCCTGAACTAAAGTGAAAATAAAAGTAAAAAGTGAAAAAAAAACTTGGGCGAGCACGTTTTGAGACCGCCATCTTTGGCGATTTTTAATTCTTATTTGGCTAAGCCAAATGACTTGAAAATTTATAAGCATGTACCTCATGTCATAGAGAACTCATAAAAACAAATTCAGAAAAACAAAGTTATTTTTAGGCCCCGAAATAATTTTTGGCGAGGGCCAAACGCCATCAAGTTCGGACCCCGTACGGGACCCCGAACGCCTGTACATACGGAGGTCTGCCCGGGGACCTTCGTACGTACGAGCTAGTGACCCTGTATATATACATATATATCGATAAACATATATACACATCGTCAATGTTAAATACTTTTCATGAAGAATATCATGTTCTTATTTTATAACATTTTTTTGCTTTCTATTACACTGCGTTTCCACTTGTACGCACCCTCGTACGAGTATGGATTCGTACTCTTGTACTCGTACGCGACTCGTATGCTAGGGGCCCCGTACGAGTTTTTTTTTTTTTTTAATCCAGTATTGTTTCTATTATTTTTTCTCAAATTATAATAAGTATCTGAAGATGATGCTCAACCAAATGTTGCTTGTTTTGTGTTGTTGCATCATATATTTTCTTTTCGGATTTTTTTGATGACTTTTGTTTTCTTTTCTGATTTTTTTTTTTTTTACTTTTTGGTACCGGGGTGTACAAGACGTACAGGTTCCTGTACAAGTTCCCATACAAGTTCCTGTACAGATCCTGTACAGGTCCCGTACAGATGTTACCTGTACGTTTCGTACGAAAAGGCCCCGAAGGTGTACGTTATGTAACGTAGTTATTACGTACACAACAATGTTTGCACGTAAGACCCATACGTGCATCTTCTCTTATGACATAATGTATACATTGTAGTGCATAAATGTAGGCATCAAGTAACCAGAAGAAGTGTCGCATAGTATATCTTTATAACAGAAATCGTAACTGCACAGTTTTAATTTTATTTTGTTTTGCAAAATGCTCACAATTTATCGTAAAATAAAACTGCATGGTCAACCGTTGGCAGAGAGGAAGAAGATGACAACAAACGAGGGGTTGTGATAAACTCTTTTGTCGGAGTTCCATCAACTTATATATATAAACTTCTTAAGAACTTCTCATAAAGAATATTACGCTATAATTTTATAATCATACTCTGTCTTATATACCTATCTAACAATGTTTGTGTATGAAATCGGTAGGTGCATACTATTTTATGGTTTAGCATATCCGTTACAACACGTAAATGTAGGCACCAACCGACCACAAGAAGTGTCGCCTGAAATAAAAGAGTAATGCACAATTCACAATTTGAAAACTAATATGCTCCGTCGTCAGCATTAAACACTTATTATAAAAAATATTACACTCTTATTTTATAATCAACCTCATTCTTTTACGATCATGTATCTACTAATGTTTACGTATGGGGTCGATCGGTGCATATTATTTTATAACTTACCATAGTTATTGTAACACATAAATGTAGGCACGAACCGACTATAAGAACTATCGCTTAAAACAAAAAAGTTATTAACACTTCAAAATTTGAAAAATAATATGTTTCCAAAACGTCCGTCAACGTTCCTAAGAAACAAAAATATAGAAAAAAAATAAAAATTCACTTACCTGATTACAACAAGAAAGTTTGTTACTTATTTCATAAAATATGATCTACCTTTCTTGTTCATCTATCAACTTTGCAGTTGCACAATTATGTTGCGAGATAAACACATATCGATTTGATATTATACTTATTCAGCTGCACCTAAATAAGACGGTTTGAAATGACCATGGTGGGTATCATAGAGAATGTGTGTGATTTTGTGCTATGAGATACAAACTTCGTTACATCCTGAGAGAGACCGAAAAAAAAAAAAAAAAAAAAAAAAAAGGGAAACAAATTCGGATCTCTTAGATTCATAAACATAAGGAAGTTGGTTTTCAATGACATCAACATGAACAACACATCTTAAAAACGTAAGGATACTATGAAAACAATGTTATAATGTAATTCTTAAAGTTTTTCCAGCCTAAATGTGTTCAGTTTTTAACATAATTCTCAACCATATTATTCCAACATAATTTCAACAGGATATCAACTGTTTATCAACAAATTTTTGATTTTCAACACATGAGCGAGATTTTCAACACAAAATCAACTGTTGTTAAATTGTTTGTATACAGTTTAAAACAACTGTATCAACAAAGAGAACATGATCAATGTTTATCCAAAACAGATTGATTGACTTCATGTATATAGACATGAACCCTCCCTCAAATAGTTTATAAATTGTTTGCAGTCTGTTATTATACGCAAATATATGTGATAAACTCGCTTTAAATTACACCACTTTTTTTCTGTTGGAGCTGCCCACGAAGAGGATGCGGTCCATTTCGTGGTCAAATACACGGAAAAAAACTATAGAGAGAAATGAATGGTATTGGTTGGGAATTCGGGAGGATGTCAGATACATCGTTGAAAACTGCCCGGCCTATGCGGTCGATAAGGCGCCAGTGTGAGAAAACCCGGGGAGGGGAGCCTACTGTTCGCTGAAGCCAAGGGCCACAATGCCTGTCACTCGTTGCGCCCGCTTTCGAGGTCCTCAGCGCCCAGCATCGCTATAGGGTTGAGAAAGTCCCTGTTATGCTCATTCTCTAAGTTAGCACAAATATTCTCCTTCACATCTCAAGAATCAATAATCATTAAACAATAATCAAGAACTGTTTCAACTTGCTTTCATGCACTGATAGCTTTAGTAGGAAGAATGAATGTTTCAGTAGTGCGAGGAAGTAAAAATAAATAATAATTAAAGTTTTGAATCATAAAGGGATATTAGGGGCACTCGTGCACCAGTCAGGGCCTCCTTTTCTCTCGAGTGGGTTATACACATAAACGTTCCACGCATAGCCCTTGTAAACAGCGAACAAGAGCCCTACTGAGACGAAACAACCAAGTGACTCTTCCCTTTAGTAACCAATACCTTCTCTGCGATCGAGCAGAAAGTACTGAGACTTGCCGATGAACTTCTACAGTTGGACATAACCTCACCAGTAACACGCTGAATCTGCGAAGAAGCAATAGCATATACCTGTTCTAGCAGCGGCACGCAATCGAGGATCTAACGAAGCGCGGTCTGCTCCAAATCCGACGACGATCACTCAATCTGTAGGTTGAACATGGACATCTGCTCTACTGTTCTGCATGCGACATTTGATCTGAAGTGGACCGGTAGTTACTCGCTTGCTTAAAAGAGTATTTGATTGCCAATAGGAAACGCCCACCGGTTCTGCCAGATCGCGTGCAGTACTCAATCCATAGATGGCCAGTTCTACCCGTTCGGGCCCGAGTACACAGTGCTTCAGTTCATTGACATACCTCCTCAAGTAGCCTAGGCAGCTCGAGCAGATCAGGCTGCTCAGATTACTGTTTGGTCGAATTGCAGTTCTCAAATCACTTGCAAAGGCGGGCGGCCTTAGACCACTGTTGAAACAGAGCGGGTTACCGAGCCCAGATCAGGGATGAGCTCAGGTGGATTGCCGCAGACAGTTTGGTGAAACCGGTCGGATCACTACTTTCAATTCGCTGGATCCCATTATAATGACCACCCTACTAATAAGGACCGAAATGCACCCGGTCGTTCCTAGCGATAGGAACTTCCCTTCCATTATTCTCTCTCTCTCAGTTAGTCTGCCCTCTCTCTTGCTCTCTCCAGTATGCACGCTCTCACATACTTTCGCACTTACACTTACACACACTCATCCGTGCGATCGTCCTCTCATCCGCATCAGGTCACATACACTTCCCTACTCACTGTCTTCCTCTTCTCACCGTTCACGGGGGCCTGTTGCGCTCTCTCACCGTCCTCCCTCTCTATTCACGGCAACAACCTAGCAAGAGCTCGTTATCAAATTTTGGCTGTCGGGCTTAAGCCTATAATAATAATTATAATTATGTCATTTCGCGCACCCCCATTCCGCGAGCTAGCTCGCTTCCCTCGTAGCGGAGAAGAAAGTTTGTCACTCGGTACATTGCCATATTCGAGGCTTTCATGTCCAAGCGCGCAACCATGCTGTTCGCTCGCGCCTGAGCCGTCTGGCTGTTTCTGTTAGCCCTTATACCATTCGCTCATCCTCTATTTCCCTCTCTTTATCATTTAGTCAGTCCCCTCAATCAATCATATCCATTGGTTCTCAGCTGTTGATACTCCTACTTACCGGGTCAGTCGGGGGAATTTTCACCTAAAACTGAGATTTTGGGAAGTGGCTCTTCATATGTATGTTCTCGTTCTCTCTTTTGTTAGCCCATGAGTGCACCTCCCCGCTAGGGCAGAAGATCAAATGTGATCCCCTAGGATAGTTTAGTGGATTCCAAGTACAAGATTCACTGCTCGGAGTGCGAAGAACTTCACTATGACTTCAATCGTCTCAGCAATCGCGTACTCGTGGCTCTTCTCGATGTTTGCACTGCAGTTTTAATTCTTGTCCTGCGCTCGCCTCCGCTTGGAAGATCCGCAAGCCGTGATCAACACGGGATGTGTGCAGCACACGCCGACCTTCCGCACGGTCCTGCTTAGCTCGATAGCAGTTGCTCTCACTGACAAGGCTCTGACCAGAGTGATTGATCCGCAGAGCACACCGGGCTCGCCCGTTGGAACGTTTCCCCGCCGTATGAATTTCTCCTCACATTTGTCAAGGAGTCAGTTGTGAATCCCTGGCTCGCCTCTTCGCCCGCCAGGTCTGAATCCCCCATCTCTGAATCGAGCTGTTTGAAACAATTCCAAGAGTGGGCTTCGTACGTCTGGCGCGCCTCCTAGGTACACTACTGCCGCCACGAATCCCTCAATCGGTCTTATGCGTGGACTGTGGACGCCGAGCACGCACCCTTGGCCGTGACACTATGCCCTCCTTTGTTTGAAGCTCCTCGTCCCTATCCACCCGCGCCTTCCAGATACATACGCCAACCGGGCCATCTGAATCCTGAACGGAGTGACAGAGTGGGCGGGATACACCAGGCGCGCAGTCCCCCCTCCTATATTGCCTGTGGCTGCGGCCTTTGGCCAAGAGAAAAGGACCATCCCTTTTCAGCCAGTGTCGTTCCGTGGCTGAGAACTGACCAGAGTTTTAGACCCGGTATGCCGAACCTGCGCCATATCAAGAATATGTGGGACTGCAGTGGGCCTGTCTAAGTAGTATCAATGAAACCTGACCAGGCCAAATGTTGTTCCAACTCGCACAACTGCCGTACCTGTACCAAAAATAGTGGCTCGCAGCAGGCCCGATCCGGATCGCAGTACCGTATCAGAAAATACCCATGTCAAATTGTCCTTGTACCGTGCCTGTGTCGAACTGCAATAGGGCTTAATACCATCAAACCGGAGTACCGTGACCGTTCCGGATCAGACTGAGGGTCGCTTCAATCCATTATCATACCGAGGTCCAGTCCACAGTATCGATGCCGAACCAATGACTGTACCAATCTGAACCAATGCTCATATACCGCCGTCTCGGTGGTCCTATCAGTCATCCCAACAATGGCCAACATTGAACCGTAGTGGCCTGTATCAATGTTGTCCCAGTGACTGTACCGTCCCTGTCCCGAACTAGTGTACCGTGCCGACCATGTTACCGTACTAAGCAGAAAACCGACCCCGCTGGCCCACCTGCCGACGTTACCAGTGCCCCGGCAGATACGTGTCCCGCTCACCTAATAATACCCGGGATATAGCGAGGGCATTAATCAGAGAAATCAGATAAAATCTTGCGAGGGATTATGAATAACAAAATCCGTTCAAGTCGATGAGGGGGAATAAATAAATAAATTTAAGCTAAAATTCATCAAGGTCAAAATTTTATAAAATTTAATTAAATAATAGAATAATAATTCGTTTTCTTCCTTTTTATCATTTTTGATATTTTTACCTATTTTTATTTCCTTTGTTAGATTTGATAAATTTTGAGGCTTCATTTCCCGCCAATTGGTCAGCGCAAAAACTCCGCTCAAAGGGTAAGCAACATACCCTTGCCCCATGGTTGGCTGTTTTGGAGCCAACCCTAGAACAAACGAAAATAGGTACATGTCAAGCGCGGCGAACGCGACCGTTCGTCTTGTTAAATTCAAGGGTTAGTTCCTGCGGTCAACACAGGGAAGTTTAGGGTTCCTCTGATGACCCCTAATTTTCCTCGACGGTTGCGACAAGAGTACCCGACAAATCCTAACCGGACGTTTGGCTGGGGAACGGATTCCTCGTACGTCGGGTGGCCGACAGGTCTGCGGCTGCCCGACACTAGTACAGATGCCACGAACGATGGTACCGACTAGAGTAGAACGCCCCTTCCAACAAGTTAGCATCGATACGCCGAATATCAACGTACCGAAAGGTCCCGTCGATCAGGGCGAGCTCAATGTCCTTCTAGTGGCCGTCGATCATTTCTCCAACTAGATCGACGCCTATCCTATAACTAGTCGGAACTCGTAAGAAGTAGCCTGGCATATTAATCACTTTTTATGTATGGATTTGGACGTAGAAGAGGTCCACATGGATAACGGGTTGGAATTCCAAGGGGAGGTAGAGCAACATCTCGTAACGGCCGACGTTAAGAGCATGATCCATGGGGACTATTCCACGTTTTGCCATGGGTATAAGGTCTCCTTTCAAAAATCCCCGTTCTCGCAATGTACTTAACAGTTTCCAAGATTTTGTACTCACCTGGGCACTGGCCACAGGCCAACGGGCTCATAGAGAACGCCAATCGAATGATTAAGACCGCCCTAAGAGGGGCGGAGTAGAAAATGTAATTCAGGTCTGGCATAGCCGGTTAGCGGTCGTGCCAGGAAATTCAAGAAACAGTTGGGACTTAGCGGGAGTAGGAATTTAAAATTTTTTGAGCGCGCAACAATTTTTAAATTTTTGCGCGCCGCGTAAACCCGTTTTCCCACTCTGCATCCCCACATCATCTTCCCTTCTTGTTTTGCATCTCCCTCCTGCATGTCTCTTCGTCTTCCCTCTAAGCGAAGTCCGATCCCCTCCTTCTCCTTTCCCTGCAAATGATTGGTTGTCTGATTGGGATGGTCGGGGCAATGTGGTGGCTGCGGGAAGCGCAGCCCACTTAGACGACCACCCCAATCACGCCGATCATTCGATTCGCCTCCTTTGATCCTTCTGGACGTTTGCCCTTCTTATGTCTTGATCATCTACACCTCGCGCTTCGCGCAGCCTCTCCGCCGCCTCCCGCGCTATAAATTCTCGCAACCCCGTTCTCTCACTCTCTTTGATCTCGGCTGCAAGTTGCGCAAGCTATGCGCAAAGCCCGCGGCGCCGAAAAGGCTTGACATGCCCCATGTTGGGCGGAGTGACGGCGGGTGGCGGAGTTAGTGGTAGACTTGGGGTAAGGTAGTCGGAGGGACTGAGCGATGGTGGAGATCAGACGCCGGCAGCGGCAGGGCCTTGTGGCTATGGTTGTCGGTGGTTTTGACGGATTGGGGACTGGGCCCTGAGCGGCCAGTTGTGAGAATACTGTATTTTAAAACGAGTTTTTTCTCCATTGCTGCTTTGTCCCCGTGTGATGTGTGTATGGTCCCAAGACTCCCAATGTGTTGGTAACATGTTATGCATTTTCGGGTATGGGAGTCTATGGATGTTGAATGTCTCATTGAGGGCTCTATAGGTAGGCATGTGTGTATGCGCCTCCAGGCCTGATGATCGGAAGTACCGAGTGTTGATTGCTTGCTTGAGTGCATGAATGCGTCGGACCTTCCCCCTTTTTGTTCTCCCTTAACCCGCGAGAGTATGTGGGATACGCGCCACGCTGCCAACCTCCGTCCGCCGCCTCTCTCTGTCTTTCATCGTGCACAGGTCGGGACTCCAAGGGGGAGGCGGATAAGTTCGGAGAGATCGGTCATCCTTGTCCTTGCGAAGCGGCTAACCTCTTTGTGCCCACTCCGGGGTGCCCGACGCTGCGTTCGGGTTGATGATACAGAGAGAGAGACGGAGAGAGAGAGAGCTAGGCGCATCCTTTCAGCCGTATTCGTCGGTCTTTGCATGAAGTCAGGTTTTGTCTCAACGGACGGAAGCGTGTGTCGTGGCCTGAGCTCGGACCTTGTCTCAGAGCGTCGCAGCACGCTTCCGCCCTTCCCGATCGCAGACGACGATGGCGTATACTGCGATGCGGACATGCGGAGCCTATTGAGGCGCACTGAGCCAATCCATCTTTATAACCCGACCCAGGCGTGCCACATAGGCGGGAGTGGGTTCGTGCWGATTGAGCGATTTTCTTCCCCGCCCTTAATCTTGCCCTACACAGACCTTGCGGTGTTGCCCTGGTCCGCGGTGCATGCCGGGTAGCGGCCGCAGTTTAATTGCCACTGGTGCCATCAGGGGGATTCGTGCTCATGGCGACGGTTGGTCCTGGGGTACGAAGGGGCAGTCCGCTTCCCCGAAGTCTCCCGCAACGTGGGTGCCCTCCCCACTCGTTTTCAAACTTAGGTTCCATCGACCCACCCGACCCCGGGCAGCCCCGTGCTGTCCTGTCCGCACAGACTCGACGAATCGGACGCCGAAGCTTGAACCCGATTTCAGGGCTCCGCCCCCAAGGGCCGTGTGAACCTGGCACCTCGGTGAACGGAGCTCCGTTCCCAATGGCTTCGTCCCTCTTCTCCCCTCCCCTCTTATTTTATTTCCTTCCTTTTTTTTTCATGTGGTGACGACGGTCGGCCCGTAGGGCACCGTCGTTCGCCCCCGGCGACAGCTCAAGCCCCAGCCTGGGCATCTCGGCCTGAAGCAAGAGTCCCCCGTTTCGTCCGGGTGGCTCAACCCCCATGGCCAAAAATCCTCGGCCATCCCCTAACTACTCTGATCAGCGTCCGAAGCACGGAACGCCGCGCGGGGCGTGAGGTTGTGCATCACATGGTCCCCACCATGGAGCATCTGGGAAGTGAGTACTGGTGAGAGGTGCTCTTACCTCTTTTTTTTTTTCATTTTTTTTTTTTCAAAAAAAACGCCCCCACCAGTGTTAGTGCTGCTGATAAGAGCAGACACCACTAACACCTAGGGAGGGGCTCCATCTATTGGTGGGGAGCATCACCTGCTGGAAACCGGGTCCAGCGTCCCATATTACAGGGATAAATGTGGGATAAATGTCTGAGAATGTCTGAGAATGTCTGAGGCATGTTAAGGGAGCTTGAGCAGGTCTAAGAATGAAATGCCCAAGAAAGGCAAGGAGGACGAGGACAGCGACTGTGGGTCCTACCAGCATTGATTGCCCTACTGAGCAGGCCTGTAAAGTGTCCAGGCTTTTACCTCACCTCCACTAGTACATGTATGTGTGTGTGTACCTTGAGCTATATATATATATCGTATATATATATATATATATATATATATATATATATCTCGTCAAATAGAACTGCCCGGTAAACCGTAGGCAGAGAGGGAGAAGAGGACAACAAACGAGGGGCTGTGACAAACTGTTTCGTCGGAGTTTCACCGACTATATATATATATATGTATATATACAAATGTATAGTATGTGTGTATGGATTGTGCTATCTGGGGTATCTCATGTGTCTGTGTATGTAGTAGAGACAGGTCTATCTGGGCAGGACCCCCCAAAAGTCCGCAATCCATACACACATACTATACATGTGGATATAATGTGTGTAGTGTCTGGCCTGGGGGAGATCATCAGAGCGGCCAAAGCCAACAACAACCAGCAACCAACGTGAAGACCAGACCAGCATTAGCGCCCTCTCAATCTGACTGCCCCCTGCATTGCACCCCCCCCCTCATATTCTCATCCCTGAAAGGCATATCCCCATCACACACATTCAGCCACTAGAGATAGGAACTTCTCTCTGCAAACAGGAAAGCTTACACGAACCGAGAGTGAGACGAAGGATGTGGAATGGGTGTGAGTGTGAGAGTGTGTGAGGGTTAGAGGGTGAGCGTGGGTGAGTGTGAAGGAAGTAAAATGTGT
>BFEA01000157.1:1398918-1451002 GCA_003427395.1 Chara braunii | reverse complement strand
TCTGTACAGAATCTGCCATTGCAGTGCTCTGTGAGATGTGGGCATCAGATGTGCATAGCGGGGCCAAGCAATGCTCTCAATCTCCCGGCTCGTGATTGTAGAGTCTCGTTCCCATCGGTGTTTCACCATATTTGTTGTATCTATCATTTTGTGTGTTTTTTTGTAGCAGTCTTTCACTGTGAATTTTCAGAACTGAAGTGGCTTAGCACCCCGCCAATGCCATTCAGATGGGTCAAAGGGTAACTAGCACAGGGGGATTGTTGATTCTTACCCATACCATCCTTCGTTGTCATCTACTAGGACCCTGACTCTGATGAGGACAGCCCAGGACAGTGCAGTATCCAAATCCGCGTTCCTTTTGGTTAGCGGACTTCCAGTTGGTTGTCGGTGTGTCCCACAGGTCTCCTAGGGAGAATATCCCTTTCTTTACCCAGGACAGCCAGTGTGACCCTTACTTGACAGAGAGAGGTTGTCCTTGGGTGTCCAGTATTTGTGGGTTCCAAACCACGGCTGCCTCCATATCTTGTGTCACCTTGCTGGTGGCGGGACCTTCTCAGGACCAATATCTCTCCAAAGAGTCACGAGGGAGGCCCACATGGGATCATTGACTAGGTCTGTTCTAGCTGCTATGATGTGGGTGTCGGCAGCGGCTGTCCTTGGAGTCGTGGGTATTGACCATGCCGGGTTTGTTAGCCACGCCACCGGATGAATCGGTTTGTCTTGGAGTGTTGTTGGCGCCAGGCAGTTGAGTTGAATACAAGTGAGGGGATCCCATGGGAGGTCATCGGCCATCAGCAGCTGCACAACGACTTTGAGCACCAGCGACTTGATTTGATCTTCAGGGTCTATGATTCCCGGGCCACCTTTAGTTTTTGGTTGGGCCACTTGGGCCCATGCCACCCTTTTGATGCAGGTCCTTAACTCATGGTCATTCCTCCACAGATACGCTACAATCGCCGACTTAAGAAGAGTTAATTTGTCGCGATAGGAGGGTCCAAGAGACTGTCTTGTACCAGATGTTTGACAAGATTGCGTTGTTAATGGTCAGGGTTCTACCTACTATGGAGGTGTGCAGGCCTTTCCATTTGGCCATGGCGTGAATCGTTGTTTGGACAAGATGGTCCCCATGGTCCTTAGGAGGGCCCAGGGTTGTGAGTCTTATCCCCAAAATGCGGATGGCCTCCACCTTTGCCCGCCAGTTGACTGGGGCTCGTCAGGTGGGGGTTCTGCAGTGTGGAGACACCATCCCTCCGTTTTAACACCCGAATTGACTTTCATGTCTGCTGCAATGGAGAAGACATGTATTGTGTGAGCCAGCGCTTGCATACTAGAGATTGAGGCTTTACTAAGTACCGTCAGGTCGTCTACGAACAGCGAGGTGACCGTTACTTTGTGTGCAGGGAGCTCTGGGGTGGAAATTCGCTCAATGGCAGGGTTGGCTCGTATGAGCGCAACCAATGCCTCAATGACGATGACAAAGAGAAGTGGCGTGATCGGGTCTCCTTGTCTCACAAATCTTTGTAATGGAAAAGGGAGTGAGATGTGACCATTTAACATGATGTTCGTAGCCACGGAATGGTGTAGTGTATGGACCCAGTGTCCAAACACAGGGTCAAAGTTCATCTTGTATAAGCATTGGTCGAGGAATCGTCAGTCCATATGGAAATCGATGAATAGGATTGTCGCCTCTACCTGTCTCTGTCTTGCATACGTGATCGTCTCGTTGACCAACAAGACATTGTCTTGAATGTTCCGGTGGGGCATGAATCGTGTTTGGTCCATATGAATGAGGTGGTGCATACAGGGGAGGAGTCTGTTACATAGTGTTTTCGCCACCATATTGTATGGGAGGGGCAGGTGAGTGATTGGGCAATAGTTTCTAATTTATGCTTGATCCCCTTTCTTGTAAAGTAAGGTGGTGTCCCCTTGCCCCATGAGATCCCCGAAGCGTTCTTCTTGTTGGGTCGCGTGTATGTATGTCATAATTCCCCATAAGGTTCGAGCCTAGGGTCTCCCAAAAATGGAGCGAAAATTATTTCGGGAAGCCATCCAGGCCCATGGTTTTATCATCATCCATGTCTTTCTGTGCTGCATGGATCTCTTGCAATGAGAGAGGTGTGTCTAGGGCCTTCTTTTGTTGTTGTGAAAGCAGGGCTGACAGACTGTGCAGCATGGTAGATTTGGCATGGGTCAATGTTTCTTCGCCCCATTGTGCATTTTCGGATGTATAAAGTTTCTAGTAGTATTGTGTGGCGTAATCCATTATTGTATAGGTGTTTGAGGCGTCCGGCTGATGTAGATCGAAGGGATGGTGCAACTCAGCCACCTGGCTTTGTCTTGCCTTGGTCCTAGCGTTGTTGAAGAATGTTCTGGCCATCGTCCCTTCCGTATGCGTTTTTCGAATTCGGGTCTGGATTCTCCATGTCTCTGTCTGACCGTCTAGGTGGGTTTGTAGGTGGTGTCTAACATCTTGGAGCTGCAAAAATATTTGGAGGTCCAGCGGTTGTTCCAGCAGTTGCTGGTCCGATTGTTTGAGAGTGTACATCAGGCTATCCAAGGTGGCTTTTCGATCTCTTGGTTGTTTAATTGAGAATTTTTTAACTTGCTCCCTAACATTGGTCACCCCTGTATTAAACCAGTCCACAAGAGATGCATGGGCATTTTTTTGAGTCACCCAATATGTCCAAAATTCTACCACCGTCTGGCTTAGCGTTCGTAGTTTGAGCAAGGATGTGTTGAACTTGTAGAAGTTGGGGCCTCGCAACAGGTGGTGATGGAACGACAGACCCATCACTATTCCTCTGTGGTAAAAAGACCTGCAGGGACTTATGGTTTGTATCGCTGCTATGATCACCAGGCCTGTGAGGGTCTGTGAGACGAGAAAGAGGTCTATTCGGGAGTTGGATAGACCCGCTTCTCCTCTAGACCGTAAACAGGTGTAGGCCCTCTTGGTGGGGTAAAGCAGTTTGTATATGTCAAATAGATTCATCTCTGCCATAATATGGTTGAGCATAATGACGTTTGGTTGCATTTCTCCCTCCTGTGGCTGGGAGGAGGAGGATTGTCTGTCCAGGGCCGGGTCAGGTGTAACGTTAAAGTCCCCGGCTATGATGAGGGGTCGGTCATTTGGCAAGACTTCACTCAGAGTTTGCAGGAATTGGAGTCTGGCAACGCCGTCATTTGGACCATAGATGCTGGCAATGCATATCATCTCCTCTCCCAAGGTTGCTTTGAGGTAGACCCATCTTTCTTCTTCTCTGTCGAAGTCCAATTGCATGGGTTTTAGTCTTGACGAGGGCGGAATCCATATGGCCACCCCAGTCGAGGTTGTGGCCATTGTTGGTGCTAAGTATGTTGTGTGTGGCCATATTTGTTTGTGTTTGGCCTTATGGTTAGGACTGTGGGACAGGTGAGTCTCCTGAATACATACCACATTCGGCCACGTCTCCGACTTCGGGTGCTTAATCTCATTCCAAATTGCAGAAATTTTATGTTGGTTGGCCATCATGAGGCCATTGACGTTTGGAGATTTGATTTGTAGGTCAGCTTTAGTCTCAACGACGGCAGAATCCATATGGCCACCCCAGCCGAGGTTTTGGCCACTGTTGGTGCTGAGTATGCTAACCATTGCCCTAACTGGTGCCCTAACCACTGAGCCATAGGCCATTCTCAACTCCTTTCATATTGATTTCTGTTCAATGTTCCTCTTCATCCCCACAGAACGACCAAACCACTCAAGCAAGCTAAAAAAAAAAAGACAAAGCAAGCTAAGGAAAATGGACAAAGTAAGCTAAGGAAAATGGACAAAGCAAGCTACATTGTTTGTTCCTTTATATGGGCTCAGGTATGTTATGTGGTTTGGAGCCTATCCTTGATGGATGAGACCCTTTTTTGTTTTTTTGAAAACCAACGCCCTTTGTATTCTGGGGAGCAGCAGTCCGGTTCACCAAATTTGACAGAAATTATAAAGGTCATACTCACGTACGCTTCTCCCCATTAACGCCGAGAGAACCATAGCCACTGCTGCTTCATCAGCCGCAAAACAATTTTCTTTTTCTGTTAATCAGTCGGCAAAACAACATTGATTGCTTCCAAAAATAAGGATTAACTGTTGAGTCAGTGTTGACCGATATCAGTCACAAATAAAGCTCTTCCATGGCTAATCTACGTACCCAACAAAGAGATTGTCGTCCTCCACCAATGTAGGCATTACCACCAACTGCGCACAGATGGTGTGTTTGTGTTTGTGTTCGTCATACTTCGGGTATCCCTCTTATAAGCCTTTTCATCATTTAACTCACGCACATTGTTACCCTACAGGCTACTTTTACTGTTCCATATACCCTTGTCCTATTGCCCACCTCTGTAATTTAAAGTCCTCTTCCATCTCTCCCTCTTTTGTCGACTTCCCAACCTACCTGTTTCTAAATATAAACTTTCCCAACTCCCTTTGTTACCCATCCCCCCTTTCCGCCCTCCCTCTCTATTTCCTTCTTTGTTGTCCCTGTGCATACAATAACCCTACGACCATCCCAAGGCCTATAAGAAGGTGGGGCTTGATTGCAGATGTTGAACGGCACACTTGCACGTTATGATAGGAGGCAGAGTAAAGGGGGGTTATAATCCCGTACATTTCTCTTCAGATATTCAACTTGTATTTCGTTTGTTTTCTTAATAATGCGCATTCGTATGCATTTATTAGTAGTACACAAGGGGAAGGATGAAGGAAGGGGTAGGAGGTGGAGTTTTATAGGAAGTGAGAGGCAGGAGAGAGACGGGTGGAGGAGGGAAGTGGAGTGGCAAAGAATGAAACAAAGGAATGACAAACTTCGGAGGGTTCTCAGTACTACAATAACTCATTTAGGTGCATAAGATTGTGAGTTCAGGAGCAGTCGTTGCCTATGGCAATTGGCCACCCCTAAAGACCGGACATGACTGGTTCGGGTGTGGACTGTGGAGCACTGCATCCAATTGCTTGCAATTGTAGTTTCTGCATCAAATAGCACAATATAGACAAATGTCACAGGCTATGCTCCTACATGCTAGGAATACCGAGGCACCAGTCGTCCTTGTGGAAGGACACTGTTGAAGCCCCCAGGGTGGAGGGTGGTCAGGCGCTGAGCCCAAAATCCTTCACAAGTGCATGTGTTGTCATGTTTGCTATACACAATTCCACAAAAAGAGCATGATTGTGGAAGTCTGTTTCATCAGACTTTCACTGACTCATCAGGAGGTTGAACCCGACACTCTGCACATGATGCATTTGACTAATTGATAAGGACTCACCACTTCGCCCAGAGTTCGTGATACACTTGAAAAATGTGGTCGACTTTTATGATACCAACCCCTTGCAGTGCATAGGGTCATGTTGTACCTAATGTCGGTCGTGCGGCTGTGTGTGTGTGTGTGTGTGTGTGTGTGTGTGTGTGTGTGTAATTTATGACATAAGGCCACCGCAACGGGATCGCGGCGAGCTATGTTTAAATATACGGTCAATATCATCCCAAGACATAGAGCAATCCGCATCATATTGTAAATACCAAAAGCACACATCCAAAACAGGAAAGCACAAGAATGTGCATATAACGACCTCTATTTTTCACCAACCCTACACAGACACAAGGATTACAGCCCAAAGGCATTAAGCTCGAGCCAAGCACAACAATCCAAATGAACAGGGCAAATAACAATATGCAACAAAGCGCACAACCAACAGCAAGGCAAATAATGAAATGGTCACACAGGCTGAAGGGCACGGGGGATAGTCCACGCAATAGAGACACATACTTTCTATGACAGTTTCCTAGAAACATTGATGACACATGGCAAGTCGTTGGGATGTCAACAGTAATGAAGGTTGACGTACAAAGTTATTTAAGCATGACAGATCTACAGCAACATGTTGGGCAAGTAATTAGGGGATAGGCGGGATGAGCACAAGACATAGGATCATAGTTTTCATGACAGAGGCTGACAATGACCATCCCTTCATAATGTTTGGAGCAAAGGCTGTGTCATGTACATGCTAACTGAGTTGTAGTTGTGTGACGACACAATGTGAAGGCACAATCACCATCCCCTGGAGAGGTCCCTTCGCTATTCGTGGTAGAATCCGCCCCGAGGGGATGTTGCCTAACCATGCACACAGGAAGGAGGAGGTTCAACCGGATTGCTCTTCGAAGGCTATAGTGCTCGCAAGTGCTGATCAATGTACAATTCCTGATGAACGAGTCAGACCGAGTGTTCTACCGTTTAGTGAAAGGAGTAATACTGCGCACCCTACCGCAATTGTCCCCTAGGGTCTATGCATTATCTGCAAAGGTAACATCATTGAAATGGATCATGTAACATGTATTCCTAAATATTAGGATTCATGCCCCACACGTGATTTCATGGAGTAGGTTGCAGTTGTCGCACCTACCCATATATGCCATAGACACGACTTCTAAGTGCAGTATTCTCGTCCTCTGGGAAGACGACACAATGTTTTTCTTTTAAAAAACGGACAACGTTTGCAAGATCAAAAACAGTTCAAGGGTTGCAATTGTAAATAAGGAGACATATATTAATGGCATAGTATGCACAACGGTCTCCCTGTAGCACTATGGCATCAACCAATTCTACAGGTTGTGTGGAGGAGGTTCATCCCATTCTCCAGATTGCAGGGCAAGTGGAGATTCATTCCGGTCTTGACCATTCCATACAAAGTAGGGGAGGGCAGGGATGTTTTTCATGATAAGACGTTATGAATGAATCGGTTTGTGAATGCATATGTTTGCGCCGCTCGCAAATCTCGCCGGTGAAGTTTGTCAATGAACTATGCTTCATCCCAGTAGAGCGTGAGGTTGGCTACTTATGGTCCAGTGTTAGTGCCCATACGGATACCGACCACCAGATGCCTCAGAGTGTCATCCGTTGTATAAAGATATGTATTAGAGACCACAAACCGCAAATGTTGTTCAATTTCTAACACTGAAAACGTATTGGAACCACGTGATGTAGCCCACTCCCCACGATGAGGACCTCCTACAGTCATTTACATTTGTACTGGGTTGCTATCCTATGGGATCCGCACAAAGCATAATCATATGTTTCACGAACAACATCTAGGACATTGTTAAGAATTTTGACGTATGCCAGGTTCGTGTACATCTAGGATTTGTGTACTTTGAATGTAAAGTACAAATAAGGAAGGGTGTCAGACTGTCAGTGTGTCGATAGCCCCCGTGTTGATTGAAAAGTGCATGGCGTTCGAGGATGCTGACCGCAAACTCCAATTCTTGATTGTAGGTATAACTATCAAGATGTGGTGATAACTTCTATGTGTATCAGTGGTTGCAACAGATTGTCATGTTATGTGATGTTTTATGTACAGATTGTTGTTGTAGTCGCCGATAAGATTTGTTGGCAACCCGTGAGGCAGCCTGAGTAGTTGTTTGGTACGACGACCTAGAAAAGTTTCATTGGCATCTTGGAGGAATTCTTGTGCACATGTGCATATCTGTGTATGTACGCGAGCATCATGCAAAGTGTGCGAGTGCGCTCGCGTGCGGGCGCGTGTGTGTGTGTGTGTGTGTGTGTGTGTGTGTGTGTGTGTGACCATGTATAGATTTTTTTGTCGTGTGTGACAGAAACATCTAGTCCACATACTATGAACCACCCTATATGATACTACCCATGCTGTAGAGTATCACACAACCCACAAAGCACCACCTAGCTTGCCAAGCGTTGAGTTGTGTCTTTGTGTGTGTTGTTGATTTTCGCCACAACACCCAGAAGGGTAGACCCAAAATCGATGCAGCTTTGCCTCTATCGCAAACAATGAAGCACAATTGAGATGAGTCATTCCAACAATGAAACAATTTTATCTCTATAGCAAGCAACATGGAGTGTAATATATCATTTATACCCCTTTCTTGACTATCTTTACTTTGTCTTTCTTTAAGATACCCCGTCTATCTGTCAACCAAGACAATATCTCAGGCAGGTGGATTAAATTGGACATTAAATTCAAAGATGACGAGATGTTCATCATAGGGATTTACGACGCGAACACACCACAAGACAAACCCCTCTTCCTACTCACGATTAAACAACTTATTCCCACACTCACACCCGCCACCATCATGAGAGATTGAAACTCAGTTCAGAACCTCAATCTAAACAAAATATCACACTCTCAAGATCTCACACCTCAATTTAACAACGTAGACCTGAACGACTTTATGGCCGGGAAAAACCTGTTAGACCCAGACCGCCTCCTATACCAAAAAAATAAGAGATACTCCTGCATCAGAAAAATATCACAAGGGCGAACATCCTTCTCCAGAATCGACTTCTTCCTCACATCAAACTCGCTATAAGTGGCCATATAAGACTGTACTATTCACAACAACCTATATCATAAGGGATTGGACCACAAAGCCATATTTATTGCCATCAGACTTACTAAGGAGGGTTACAAACGTAGGAACTTCTATCACTTAAGAATGCCTTCCTCACCAACCAAACCTTCCAATCTGAGCTACAAAATGTTATGGAGTGAAAAATGAAATACTGCACCGTTAACAGTCTGTAGGTCAAGAGATAAAAAAATCACCACTACCTTACTCAAAACAAAGAACACCATTATCGCCACACTACAACTATTCACCATTCGTCAAACCAAAACTGAAATCCTAATCGCGAAACGGGGTACAGGCCAAGGACCACATAAATCGCTGGGTTTCAATACCTGTACGAAAAAAATGGAATAGAGTGCGGATTTAGGATCACAACTCCCCATGGTCCCAGCGTGTACACAGATAACAATAGTTTCTTGACCTTCGCGACAAAAAATCACGTTATTATCTAGCTCATCTCCCAAGGAAGCATTTCTAGTTGGTCAACATCATAATCCACTGGTCCCAACAACCACCAAATTTGCGCGACAAATTGACAAAATCATTGTCAAAATAATCATCAGGATACTCACGCTTCCACAATTGGTACTTCAAAAAAAACAAAAAGAGAGTTAAGTTCTAGGAATGTTAGTGAAAGTATGGCAACGATAAAAAAAAATCCGATAACAGTCAATTTCTATTGACGATTGGAGAAAGAGGAGAAGTCATGGATAGTGTGGAAAACTAGTGGCTTATTAACTTCACCTCTCTGATTCTTATGAGTAGCAATGCACACAATCTTTACTGGATTCACCAGAACCTTCACTTCACAACCAATGACCATCATTCGTTTCCTCAAAGACAAGGTTGTTATTGTAACACTCTCAGTCGCGGGTTCAAATCCCGTTTTTCCCGGGAGGTATGGCTGAGTGGCTGAAGGCATTGGTTTGCTATCAGTCTTTCGACGCGACTTCAAACAATCTTCACGAAATTTTACAAAGACAGACACATCGTCTATGATTCGAAAGTCACTTATCAACTTTCAATCAACACCGAGATACGAAAGGAAAGATAACTCATTGAATGCACAAAGTAAGCAAGCAAGAGTCGGGCTAGTGCATTTGCCCATTGGAATATCGACGATTTGTCGTAGCACCCTCTCAGAAGCAAGAACAATTGTATTATTCAACTCATACGTTATGTATGAACGAATGAAGTGGAAACTGACCAACGTCCAACCGACTTCCCCTTTCCCTTTCGTAAGTTTCACCGCCTTTCCATCCAAGCAAATCAAGACACCAACAAACCCTTCACTCATCCAAAAACAAGTCACCTAGTCTAATGCACTAATAATAGATCGATGTAGGAGATTGGAAAACATCTCCTTGACCTCGAAGGACCACCCAAACCAGACGATCTTCATCCTTGAGGTTCGAGTTGACCAAAGTAATACCTCGAACCATATCCGTTGTACAATGCAAGTTGAAATGAGACTGAGAGGAAACTTTTTACAATAACAAATTCACAACACGTGCCACACGCTTACCACGTAATGCACTACCTTCAAGAAATGGAAGACAAATAGGCCACCAGCGAGCCATATCCTTGTGGTTGGTTATACAATATGCACGCCCAAGTAAACCACTCTTATTCCATCGACCAACCTTCGCAAAACCACCAACAATAAATAATCTTCGACATTTTTCCATCATCTCAGACTTAGATTCCGAAGAAGATACGAAATATGAGTTGTCAAGAAAAAAGTTTCTATATTCTCAAACCATAAAGGCATACACCAAAGGGCAATACACATATTTGTCATCAATATTGTGGTTCATCGTCGAACACACCAACTTGTCCAACCTTCGTTTTTGGTGAACCACCTCATCCACTCAACAACAAAGAGAAGAATCAGAAGAAATACTCTAAGTTAAACAATTAGACAAAGATGATAGCGGGACAAAAAAACTATCTACAGTAGGAAGATACGGGTATGAATTAAAAGCAGTCAAAATTTCTTTCTTCAAAACAATCAAAGGACTCTGTGAAGTAGATTGAAGAATATTTTTAGAATTAGACACAGCGGAAGGGAAAAGATCAACAAAACTCAGACGAAAAACACCATGTCCATCAACCCTTAGAAATGCCGACTCAGTGTCCATGCATTCATACACAAAATCTCTTTGTCTTCACCATTCCATACTAAGCAGGGGAGGGCAAGGATGTTTTCTATGATAGGATGCCATGAATGAATCGGTTTGTGAATACATATGTTTGTGCAACGCGCAGATCTCGTCGATGAAGTTCGGCAATGAACTATGCTTCATCCTAGTAGAGCGTGAGATTGACAACTTGTGGTCCAGTGTTAGTGCCTATATGGATACTGACCACCTGATGCCTAAGAGTGCCATCCATTGTATAAAGATATGTATTAGAGACCACAAACCGCAAATGTCGTTCAATTTCTAACACTGAAAATGTGTTGGAACCACGTGATGTAACCCACTCCCCACGATGAGGACCTCCTACAATTATTTACATTTGTACTGGGCTTCTATCTTGTGGGATCCGCACCAAAGCATAGTAATATGCTTCACGAACAACATTTAGGACATTGTTATGAATTTTGTCGTATGCCAGGTTCGTGTACATCTATCATTTGTGTACTTTGAATGCGAAGTAAAGATAAGGAAGGGTGTCAGACTATCAGTATGTCGATAGCCCCCGTGTTGATTTAAAAGTGCATGGCGTTCGAAGATGCTGGCCGCAAACTCCAATTCTTGATTGTAGGTATGACTATCAAGATGTGGTGATAACTTCTATGTGCATCAGTGGTTGCAACATATTGCCAATTTGTGTGACGTTTTATCTACAGATTGTTGTTGTAGACGCGGATGAGATGTGTTGGCAGCCTGTGAGGCAGCCTGAGTAGGTGTTTGGTACGACGACCTACTAAAACTCCAGTGGCATCTTGGAGGAATTGTTGTGCATGTGTGCATGTGCGTGTGTATATGCGCGCATCATGCAGGTGTGTGTGTGCTCGCACGTGTGTGTGTGGGGGTGTGTGTGTGTGGGTGTGTGTGTGTGTGGGTGTGTGCTCGTGTGACCATGTGTCTTTTGTTTTTGGTCGTGTGTGATAATACCATCTAGTCCACATAGTATGAACCACCCCATATGATACTACCCCTGCCATAGAGTATCACCCAACCCACAAAGCACCACCTAGTTATGCCAAGGGCTAAGTTGTATCTTTGTGTATGTTGTAGATTTTCACCGCAACACCCATAAGGGTAGACCCAAAATCGATGCAGCTTTGCCTCTATCGCAAACAATGAAGCACACTTGAGATGAGTCATTCCAACAATTAAACAATTTTACCTTTATAGCAAGAAACATGGAGCGTAATACATCCGTTATAACCTTTTCTTGACTATCTTTACTTTGTTTTTTTTTCAGATACCACTTCTGTTTGTCAACCAAGACAATATCTAAGGAGGTGGATTAAATTGGACATCAAATTCAAAGATGAAGAGATGTTCATCATAGGGATTTACGACCCAGACACACCACAAGACAAAACCCCCTTCCTACTCATGATCCCGGACCCCACAATCACACCTCAATCTAACAGCGTAGACCTGAACGACTTTATGACCGGGAAAAACCTGTTAGACCCAAACCGCCTCCAATATCCAAAAAATAAGAGATACTTCTATATCAAAAAAATGTCACAGGGGCAAACATCCTTCTCCAGAATTGACTTCTTCCTCGCATCGAACTCACTATCAGGGGCCATACAAGACTATCAATTCACAACAATACATATCATAAGGGATTGGACCACAAAGCCATATCTATTGCCATCAAACTTACTAAGGAGGGTTACAGAGGTAAGAACTTTTATCGCTTTAAGAATGCCCTCCTCACTAGCCAAGCCTTCCAATCCGAGATACAAAATGCTATGGAAAGTGAAAAAAGAAATACTGCACCGTTAACAGTCTATAGGTCAAAAGATAAAAAACCACCACCAGCTTACGCAAAACAAAGACACAATTGTCGCCACACTACAACTATTCAACCATTTGTCAAACCAAAACCAGAATCCCTATCGTGAAACGGGGTAAGGACCACATAAATCGTTGGATCCCAATACCTGTACGAAAGAAATGGAACAAAGTGTGAACTTAGGATCACAGCTCCCCATGGTCCCAGTTTCTACACAGGTAACAATAGTTTTTTGACCTCCGCGACAAAAATCACCACATCATCCAACTTATCTCCAAAGAAAGTATTTGGTCAACATCGGAATCCACTGGTCCCAACAACCACCAAATTTGCGCGACAAATTGACAAAATCGTTGTCAAAATAATCGTCAGGATACTCACGCTTCCACAATTCGTACTTCAAAAAAACAAGATAGACAGTTTAGTTATAGGAATAGTAGTGTAAGTATGGCAACGATGAAAAAAAAATCCGATAACAGTCAACTTTTGTTGACGGTTGGAGAAAGAGGAGAAGTGATGGATAGTAGGGAAAACTAGTGGCTTATTAACTCCACCTTTTTTATTCTTATGAGCAGCAATGCACACAATCTTTACTGGATTTACTTGAACCTTCAGTTCACAACCAACGAAATCTCAGTTCTTACCATCATTCGTTTCCTCAAAGACAAGGTTGTTATTGTAACACTCTCTGAACAATTTGAGGAGTTTATCAGTCTTTCGACGCGACTTCAAACAATCTCCACAAAATTTTACAAAGACAGACACACCGTCTACGATTCGAAAGTCACTTATCAACTTTCAATCAACACCCAGAGATGAAAGGAAAAATAACTCATTGAATGCACAAAGTAAGTAAGCAAGAGTCGGGCTAGTGCATTTGTCTATTGGAATATCGACGATCTGTCGTAGCACCCTCTCAGAAGCAAGAACAATTGTATTATTCAATTCATATGCTATGTATGAACGAATAAACTGGAAACTGGTCAGCGTCCAACCGACTTCCCCTTTCTTTTTCGTAAGTCTCACCGCCTTTTCATGCAAGCAAATAATGACACCAACATACCCTTCACTCATCAAAAAACCAGTCACCTAGTCTAATCCACTAATAATAGATCGATGTAGGAGATTGGGAAACATCTCCTTAACATCGATGGACCCCCTACCAGATGATCTTCATCCTTGAGGTTTGAGTTGATCAAAGTAATACCTCGAACCAGATCCGTTGTACAAAGCAAGTTGAAATGAGACCTAGAGGGAACTTTCCACAATAACAAATTCATAGCGTGTGCCACATACTTACTATATAACGCACTACCTTCAGGAAATGGTAGACAAATAGGCCGCCAACGAGCCACATCCTTGTGGTTCGGTATATAATATGCGCGCCTAAGTGAACCACTCTTATCCATCGACCAACCTTTGCAAAACCATCAACATCAAATAATCTTCGACATTTTTTTACAATATCAGACTCAGATTCCGAAGAAGATACAAAATATGAGTTGCCAAGAAAAAAAAATCTTTATTCCCAAACCATAAAGGCATAAACCAAAAGGCAACACACATATTTGTCACCAATATTGCGGTCTATCATCGAACACTCCAGGTTACCCAACCTTCGTTTTTGGTAAACCACCTCATTCACTCCACAACACGGAGAAGAATCGGAAGAAATACTATAAGTTAGACAATTGGACGAAGATGATAGCGGGACAAAAGAGCTATCCACAGTAGAAAGAGACGGGTATGAATTAAAAGCAGTGAAAATTTATTTTTTCAAAACAATCAAAGGACTCTGTGAAGTAGAGTGAATAATAGTTTTAGAATTAAACATAGAGGAAAGGAAAAAACCAATAAAACTCAGCCGAAAACACCATGTCCATCAACCCTTGGAAATGCCGACTCGGTGTCCATGCATTCACACATAAAATCTCTTTGTTGTGCTGTTTGTTGATAATTGTGAATCAAGTGTCCAACCATTCGTTTCCTACACCAAATTATTCGCATTCATCGAACAAGCAGGTGTTTTCATGAGGAATTAAGAAACAAGTTTTCCACTAACCCGACACACACTGTTCTAATCCCTGCTTTACACAGTTGTTCATCGTAGGTAATACGAATAACCAACTTCTGTCGAACCAAATACCAAAATGAGATTGAATGGCATTGGTCAAAAGAAGGTGCAATCAACACCTCGTACGCTTCTCCTAGAAATATCTCATCGTAAAATAGACATAAACGAGTTGATGAAAATCCCACGTTCGTAACTCCGCACGATAAGTGGGATGGCTTAAGATACGAGCAAGACGAGGTTTGAAAGACAAAGGTTTTTGGCAGTAAGGAACAACAAATTTGAAAAACAGGATTGTCGCATCTGTCAACCCCCCAGAAAATGATCTTAGCGAGTCGCACCCAAAATCACCTTTCAAGACAGACAAACTGTAACAACGCTTAAAAACCTTTTAGTTGTCAAGTAATAAGGAAGTTAAAGGAACCTCCTCGGCATACGACAACAAATTGGTTAATCAGATTTTCCTTATAAAAGTTCAGAATTCTCAACAGATTGCACGAGACCACACCTTGAAAGGAATGAAAAGTTAACAATGATTGCTGCATCGTACGTTGTTTTTTTTTCTTCCACTCCCTGAATCTCTCTTTTTTTGCCAATCTGCGACATCGGGTTCTTCTCGGTTTATTACGACATTTCAAAGACGAGGAAAAATAATGAATACAAAAACGTTCTACCAGCAGAAGATCCTCAGTCGAGCAACCCGGTATCGAAAGTGTAACATACTGATGAGGCCCACACCTTCGTAACCACAGCTAGAGAATTTTGTTACGTCGTCCGCCTTAAATTAATTCCTGACTGCGTGCACAATACACATGCTCATTCCACCAGATAGATAAGTGATGAGAAGTACTGCTAATATAGACGTGTCGGGACCAAGGTGAAACCAACACATATACAACTGGACCTCGAACATCCTCCAAAGACCCGACATTTTTTCACCACTTAGAAATGGACGGAGTAAATTTAGAACCCCATGGAATAATACCATAAACAATAAGGATAGTTAGCACCACACGAAATAAAGCATCAAAAAGTCCATCCCTAAACAATTGAGAGGAAATGGATCTAATTTTAGAGCCGGATTGTGCATCGCCCATAGACTTGCCGCGTTCAGCAGGGATCCTAAGAAATACCGGAATCCCTCCCATCATTCACGTCAGTGTCATCCGTACGGTTCCCAACCAGATCATCAAACACTTCTAAGACAACCTTACCCTTGGGATCACCGAACGCAAGCTCATCATTTGTTGCAAAGTGGTATACTTCACTCCCTCTCTGGTGCAGATGTCCATAACATCATCCTTCTTCATATTACGACATTCACGCTTCGCCTCCTTAATAAATCCTTCTATATCGTTCTCCTTGGCTCATGCTGGTCGGTAGTAGTTTTCTTCTTCCCTTTCCCTGTCTTTAACGTTGAACGACCTCCGACATCCTCCATCCTCTCTCTCAAATTCGAACGAGGAGTCTGACAAACTTTCTTTGCCTCCATACGAGCAATAACCTCCTTAGCCTTCTCAAGTTCCTGTTCTGCTTCTCTGCGCCGATTCAACTCTTGCAATCGAAGCCCTTTCAACGAGTTAAATTTCGGTCGATGTAGTCGTGTCAACTCCGTAGGATCGCCTACAGGTCTTGCCATAGATTTCACTGCGGTAGTCGGTGGATGACTCTTCAACTTTGAAGCAGGCATCATCGCAGTACAACTACGCTTGTTACGTTGGCGTAATGCCTCCTCCTTCCACATCTCAACTTCTTGGACCTCATCCTCATGTTTCAGTCTTAGCGATCTGATCTCCTCCTCTAACATTTGAACTCGTCTCGGCGAGGTCGCCGCCTGTTTTACTTTGGCTTTCATCTCCTCATGTTCTTGCATCGTTCGTGCAATCATCTCATCATTCCCGGTGGAACGACAAACACTGTTATTGACAGCAGCGCATGAACTACTCGCTTGAAGTCGTAGCTTCACCACTTCTTTATTTAGAGACGTCATCTCATCATTAGTATCTAACACCTTATTCCCTGCCAATGCTCCATACACCCGGTCAATCTTAGCATTCATAGTAATGTTCAACTCAAGTTGAAAATCCTCTTGACCTTTCGTATTCTTAGCCCTTCACTCTTCCTTTCTCTTGTTCTTGTTTACGTTCCTCCTTTGCTTTTTTGACATTTATTTTTTCCATCTCTACATCGTACCAACCTTTCATCTGTGAGACAATATCCTTGAGCACTACGACCCTCCGATTAGTATTAAACCATCCACTACCTCTACTGTACTGATTATTGTTGACCACGGCGGTGGAAGAAGAAGGAGCAGCACCGGTTTGCGGTGGAGGAGGAGGAGGAGGAGGAGGAGGAGGAGGAGGGAGAGGGGGAGGTTGGGGCAGAGCCGGTGTAGGCAGAGCAAGAATCGACGCTTGGGCAGATACAACCGCAAAATTATGGTTAGAGTAGAACTATTAGACTGGCGATGCGAACCCCAACGAGCAAAGTGATTAGGGTCCCCACAGTTGAAGCAATTCCTAACTAACGACGAGGGGTTAGCCATACTGATGAAAGACTACACACTATATAATGAAGCCACGCGCATACATAGTACAACTCCTACGGGCCATACTGATGAAAGACTACACACTATATAATGAAGCCACGCACATACATAGTACAACTCCTACGGTGGTTACTTTGTGAAAGCAAGGAGTCGAAAAGCTCAACGACTTATAAGCAATCATCAATAGTAAGTCAACCCTACAACCATCATTAGTATCACAACAAAGTATAGAGCGACCAGTCAAACATGCCGGAACACATACACTACTCACGACAGGAAGGTAATAGTAGGATAAAAATGAGAGGGAGGCGAGAGAGAGAAAAAAAACAAGCCCAAAAAGTACCAGAAAGATAAGAAAGTCAAAAAAGGAGAAAGAGAAAGACGCAGGATATGGAAAAATCTTCCCGAACGCGATCCAACAAACAATCAAATCAAGCAGATAAACGATGATTAATACACATACATTCAATTATACATCTATAGCATAATATCTATATATAGTATAGTTGAATTCACCCACTGCAAAAGGCAGTGTATCAGAAGCCTCCACAACGTTCCTCGACCCCGACTTCTAGCAACACGAACTACTCAGGCCTCAAAAAAATCTTCGATAAGACAAGGGGTCGAATCCCTATGCCATAGAAAGTAAAAAACGAAATACTACATTGGGAACAATCCGCAGGTCAAGAGATCAAAACCCACCACTATCTTACGCGAATCAAAGAACACCATTGACGCTGCACTACAACTATTCAACCATTCATCAAACCAAAACCGAAATCCTAATCGTGAAACAGGGTACAGGCCAGAGACAGGCCATAGACAAAGAAGTATTAAGTTAGGGTTTGGGGTTCTAGCACCAAATACAGGATAAGACCAGATTCCCAGTAGAACGACCTTACTTAGGCAGTGGTGAAGGGTGGTAAGTCCTTCCTTCGGGAAGTAATCAATGTCGTCGGACCTCCACACCACAACGGGGAGGAGCGTGAATGAGTATTCATTGCAATCCTTTTCGACTTACCAGTGGAATAGGAACCGGACTGATGATCCCCAAAATTGAAAAGGAGCTGGTTTTTTTTTTTTTAAATAAAAAAAATATACCCCGTCTGTTTGTTCTTGCAACTCCCTTTTTACTCTGCCTCTCCAATACAAGGTTGGCCACATTGACTGTGGTTTAGCACCAGGTGTCCACATCCTGGTGTGCTTTACAACCCACTTGTACCTTATGAAGGGAGGCCAAGTAAAAAGGGAGGTATACTCCTATTCATTTCTCTTTAGGTCTTCAACTAATATTTTGTATGTTCTCCTAAACCGCTAGTACACGGCCCCAGCCTTGTGGGAAAAGGCCCATCGCCTGCTCTGAAAATTTCGGGTCTTGGGCCACAAGTCCACAATGGTTATTGCCGACAACCAAAAAAAAGACAAAATGTGTCATCAGTGGTTCGACAAAGCTTGGCGCCAAATGAGGCTTCAGGTTCGGGTGTACAATTGGTTTAACATCCCACGTGTGCATGTGGGTGTGTGTATCAAGTGTATAGTGGTTCTACCCGCCCTGCCCCCGTAGTACCGCACCCAATCTACATAACACTCATGCGACTCACATGTTGCAACATTTAACCCACCAACCCATATAGCGCCAAAGGAAAGTTTGTCCACACATTTCCGTTGCCGTGCAAGCGAGGCTGCAGCGGGCAACTGCTTGTTCTTCTCATACAATATTAGTTGAATTCCCACTCGACGCGCTGTTATCTGGATGTCACGATGCATGCCTGAACCAGAGTTCAGATGTCCACCTTCAATTTTGTATTCTCTCTCTCTCTCTCTCTCTCTCTCTCTCTCTCTCTCTCTCTCTCTCTCTCTCAGCCCTTAGTTTGGATCACATTTATGGACGACGGTCGGGAGAAGTCCAGATTACAGTATGTGGATGGGTCAGCTGTCCTGCAACTCTTTCTCCGTTCTTGCAACTTGGTATGTATGGTTCTTCATCAATTCCATTTCATTTCCATGTCCAAGCAAATATGTCCTCATTTTGCCTCTCCGTATACATAAAATGCTCTTGCTTTTTCCCTTTTATGGTCCTCTTAGCACATTAGTTGCTAACTCTCACATGCTTCGTCTCTCTTTTTTTCTCTCTCTCTCTCTCTCTCTCTCTCTCTCTCTCTCTCTCTCTCTCTCTCTCTCTCTCTCTCTCTCGCACGCACGCACGTGCACACACACACACACACACACAACTCTAAGCTTGTACTCGAGCATCTGTTTCGTAGATAGAAATGGTTTTGGTTCTGTGATGCACATGTTTAGTGAATGGTTTGGTTGTGACTATTAGATAGTTTCCTTCTCTTTTTCGAAATCTCTTTGGTGAACTATTGCTTCATCACCTCTTAAGGGGATTTCGGTTGCTTTACTACTTTGCATTAACATCTTCTTTGTATCTATATTCTCCGGACTACCTTCTCTACAACCACTTGGAGGATTTCAACGAATGACGATAACCATCCGTTCCCACTCATTTCCAACTCTCCTGCACACACTAACCATAGCAGAGTTAGACACTACTTGGTGAGTGTGAAATTTTACTATCAGCTATTTGTTACTATCACCTTGTGAAATTTTACTAACAGGTATTTGTTCCTATCACCTTCTATCTTTTGTTACTTACTCTATCTTTGTTATCATTTCTTTAGGTGCTTCGATCCTTGGTCAACCGCCTCTCCAAAGAGGAATTATGAATTTTAATGTTCAATGTTGGACTTGCTTTGAATATGAGCACATTTCAAAACAATGCCCATATCGCTCAAATGTACAAGCCCAACTGAACGCCGGCCATAATCCTGCGAATCCTAATGCTTCATTTGTGCCCCCCCTTGCAAGATCTTAATTGTTCGCAACCCTCTTGCTCCCTGCTCCTCCTCCTCCTCCCACTCTTCCCCCCCCATTACCCATCACCCAATTTTACTTTCTCATTTCAACTGCAACCACGACCGCTCTTGCCGCTCTACGCAAGTTTCTACTATAGCGATGCGTGTGGAAGATCTAGCATTGTGAATCGACACACAAAGAGCTAAAGAACAAAAGACCTGTAACAAGGCCAAGGAGGAGAAGGAGAGATTTGCTAGACAACGTGCGAAGGAAGCTAAGGTTAAGAAGAGACAACGGAGAAGGAGGAGGAAGAAGCAAAGAAGAGGGAAAAGTGCGTTAGAAAACATGAAGAAGCCAGGATGCTGAGAGGAGGCACACTGAGTACATTAAGGTGTTGCAAGCTTCGTTCGCGACATACAAAAATTGAGATAACTAAAATCTAGGGTAGAGTGATCCTTGCAAAAGACACTCATGAGTCTGAGGATATCCAACTTCTGAAAGCGCAACTGAAGAGCATGACATCTGCACCTACCTCGTCAACAACAAGTGACAAAGTATAAAAACAAATAAAAGCATTGGCATAAAACATGAACTTCAGAACTAACTAAAGTCTTCGGCGAGAAGAAGAGGAGTAATGAAGTTGGCATCATGTCTAACCCTCCTTTCAAACCGATGAAAGGGAGGCACAAAATTGATTCTAAGTTTTGGGGTCTCTATCAACGAAGAAAGATAGGTGAGGGAAATGAGATGATGAAAAAGGAGTTGCAAGCACAGGAAAAAAGAGAAAAAAAGAGGGATATGAAGATCATGGAGATAAGAAAGGTCATTAAAAGATTCTCGTTGTCTGCCACATCGGCTCTAGTCCAACCCCATATAGTGCAAACGGACCCAACCCCCTGCCGATCCAACTACTTCCTCCATACCTCCACCTTCTACCGTTTTACCTTGCACTGTGAACCCTCCCACCAACAACTTTGCTTCACCTCCTGCCTCGCAATCCCCAAAAACATCTTCTCCTCCCATCTTAAACAAAACTCCCACCCAAAAAGGATGTGCGCTCTTGATTGATGAAATTCTTCAACGTCATCTTGTCTCCCCTATGTTATTTCGCCCACGTTAAGTTTCCACGACTTTTGTTCACCCACTTGCTAACAGTCATTTGGAGTATATGATGGAATACAGGCGCTTGCTGATGAAGCTTTTATGGGAGGAGCTAAGGCTGATTGTAAGAAACTAGGCAACAATTATCTTGTAAAGGATAAGTCGGTAATGAAGTAGGCAGAATTTCGCACTAGGCAATATTTTGATGAGGCAACAAGGAAGGATAGTGATAATAGTCAATCGGATTGCATCAGTCTATTAAAATATGAGCGTTAGCCATGGTTTCAAAATTTGAGTAGGAGCACGAAACGCAAGGAATTGGTAGCTTTTTTATTATGATGATCGAAAACTCTTTAAGAATTCTCATGTGTATCATAATTCTGGAAGGTGATATTCCATGGGCCTCTAAATTCGCCACACTCATTACGCAGTTTCTAGATAATGGTTTTGCTCCCGGCTGCTCTACTCCTTGTGCTTACTTGATTATCTTGCCTTTCTTTAAGCAATGTTATATTGGAGCTACTAATCACAATGTATATTGCAGATAGTCAAAGCATTTGAAAAAATGTTCCTTTTTGTGTTGATCTAAAACTCTAAAGGTGGTTAGAAATCATTAGTTGGTATAATTATATGGCCATTCCTATTGTTATTTCTAGCGACGCACTTGAAAATTTGACTAAAGGTTGATCAATAATTTTTATTCCTTTTTGAATTCTAGTGATAATATAACACGTTTAAATTTTAAGACGACAATAAAAATGCAAAATAAAATGAGGTAGGAAAAATTATAAACCCTCTTTCTCTTCTGACCTTAGCCCTATCTCCTTCTGTTATCCTAATATCAACCTTTGTTCTTACAACTTCTGCTTTATTCTTGTTTTTCTTACTACTCTATCTTCAAAATTTTATGTCACAATCCTCTTCATTGGTGAAAGACTGTGGGATGATTCCTGGAGAATTATAAGAAGATGTTTTAGTGGTTCTATGATCTTTTCCCCAGAGTAAATGTTACGAGTTGAAAAAAATCCAAAAGGATATTCGAAAGGGTGAAAATTTTATCTTTAAAAACATCTCCCTGAAATGTTTTAAACTACTGGTACACAAACCTAAACTCTTTGACGTTCTCACAAATCCCCTCTCTCGACAACAACTTTATCCCTTAGTTCTCACTGCCATTTCGTTCCTGTTCTAAGCTACCTCCTTCTTCTAAGAGAAATCGTCATGGTCGTCGCTTAAAGGTATTGTGGATCACATTAAGCTCGTTTAATTTTAATATTCATCTAAAAATTATGATAAAAATTTTCTACTCGGCGTTTCTTTGCAAATGAGTTATTCCTTCCCTCATGTCACCCTTATGAAAAAATGAATTCCTTCCTCCTTGTATTGTCGAACCTCTCTTTCGTCATCTTTGAGTGGTATGAAAAAGAAGTTAATTTAATCGGCCCTATCCTACACAATCATCAGGACTATGAGGGCCATAATGTTGTTGTCTGCTAATGTGATGATCACGACCTTCCAAAAATTGACTCGTGTATTTGTTTTCATCTATCTACGCATGAAGGTGTTTCGGACATGATCACGAATACTAAAAATATTTTGGTTCCTACTAAGAACAAATCCATGAGGATTTAAAAAAATATTGCCTCTGCCATAAAAGACACTTCCTGTATCCTATGCAACCAACTTGAACCTACTCGGGCATTTTGTTTTTCATACTTTAATAATTCTTTCAGAAGAGGAACGACGATTTATAGATAATCTGAAAGGTTTGGTTATAACTCCTATCGACAATAACCCGGGGGATACTCTAGTTTGCTGCCAAATGGTTTAGTGTTCAGGTTTGGATAAACTATTTCTTAATAACATGGGCTCCTTGGTCTAAAACGCTCCCTCTATAGCTCTTTTCTATAAGAAATACCGTGAAACATTGACACTTATAAATCACTTAAATTTAATACTGTCGCATCGTTGAAGAAAGGAGGACAGGTCGACAATGAGTATAGTATATCTGAACACAAAGATATACAAAAGATGATGATCAGTCTGTCCCTCTTCTTTGGATCCAGTGAATATGTTTTATAAACTGGTTGTTAAGCCTCTCAATCTCATCCTCTCAGAAATTCCTCCCTCCTGTGCTTTTAACCTTAACAGCCCCTCCGACTTGTCGAATGCCCTCAATAGAATCGATGGAAAAAATATAAAAAATAACAAAGAAATTATTGAAACAGGTTTCCAAATAAAAGGAATGTCTTCTAAACTTCCCCACTCCTCTGTTCCTGAATTCACCTGATTGGTTCATAGAAGTTCTATAAAACAAGGGATTCTCAGGCACCCGCGTTTCTAAAATTTGCGAACAACATGTTAATTTCGCTAAGATTAATGTCTTTTAAACTTTCCCACTCCTCTATTCCTGAATTCACCTGATTGGGCCATAAAAGTTCTACAAGATAAGGGATCGGTGTTGTGGTCAATTCATAACATAAAGCATCCGGGACAGACTATAAGTGTCCTCGCTAAGACAAGTGAAGCTAAAGTAACGACCAAGACGTCAGCAGTGAAGAACAAGAGAGTGATTCTAGATGAAGACTTGACAATCACTCTCCCGTTCTTCACTGCTGACGTCTTGGTCGTTATTTTAGCTTTACTTGTCTTAGCGAGGACGCTTGTAGTCTGTCCCGGATGCTATATGTCATGAATTGACCAAACGTCCATTCTCCTGCTGGACATATACGCTTGACGAAAGATAGGGTCACTGTCGGGATAACTTCCCATCTTCCCTTAGCCCACTCTCCTGCTGTCTATTTGGAGGGGGTTTGTAGAAGCTGCAACCATTCTGGTGGAATTGATTGAAGGAGGGTTGTGAGATTATCTAGCAGATTATGGCAACCCTTGAGCGTATCCCGGAGTTCCGGACATGTTTTTCCATCGGTTGTGTTGGTGGTTCCAAATATGACTCATTTTCCATACGCCCTTCTCCACCCACTTAATCCAGCGTCCATCTTGGATCGTTAGTGTCCACGGTTTATCAACTTGATTTTTGATCCAGTGGTTGCAGAAGAGCGGTTGCCTTAACACTTCTTCCCTATTTGTTGATCGTCGCGTCCTAGCTGGGAAGATCCCTCTCCAAGATTTGATGGGGTACATCCAGTAATCCTCCTGCGAGACGTGTTGCGGTTGATGGTGATGCTGATGCAGTACTCTTGGGCGGGCGGACCATGATTTGAACAACGATAAAAAATATCCTCTCATATTAGCCGGGGAAGAGGCCTTTGAGAGTTGTCTGATTTTGTAGAGTGTCAAGGAATTCCATGACAGTGTGTGGTTAGTAAGCAGCTTCACTATCCACTTGGTCTGCAAAGCTTTGGCCTGTGTGACTGTGTCCAAAATTCCTAGACCTCCTTGTCCCTTCGGTTGTGTGAGATAACCCCCAAACAACCGTGGAATGAAACTCTGGGTAGAAGGATTACCAGTCCACAAATAAGTTGTAGAACATGTTTTGAGAGTCTGAGAAGCAGTTAATGGAAGACCCAAATTTCGGCGGATTTTGGCAAAATTTTCACCGAAACTGCCATATTTTCCCGAATTTTTACTTTTTTCTTGGTTTTTCTTTTTGCCTGATATGTATGTGCTTTACAGTATATCTGTATTCAATTTCATCGCATTTGGACCAGTAAAGAAAAACTTAGCAAAAACATCGGACTCCAAGAAATATTTGACGAACTTCGAAAGTTACGCCGAATAAGGTTTTATAGTACTCTTGCCTATTTGTTTTTTTGTTGTTTGTATTATGACCCTACATGGTTTGTTCGCAAAAGTTTCGACAACATCGCTTTTAGCAACGCGACGAAAAACCCCGAATTTTTGGTCTTCCATTAACCGCTAGTGAAGAGCCTTTGTCATTCTGCACTCCGAGGTCCAAATGGATGCTGCATACCAGAGCATAGAGAAGATGGGGGCATTGAGTACCTGAGCTCTTCCAAATACTAAGGTGTAGATACTGGTCTAGCTATCCAATTTGTGAATCATACGCGTTAGCATCTTTGGAGCCATCGCTTGATCAGGTTCTGCGTTTGTAAGATTTATGCCTAGGAACCTCAATGGAGTCTTGGGATCCTGCCATGTAAACCCTCTGGGCGTGATGTCCTGAGATGGTTGCTCCATTTCCGACAGCTATCAACCAGTAGTTTTCGGCCAATTGACATTCATTTCAGCTACCATCTGGAAGGCTTGCATAGTACGTGTAAGAGCTTGAAGTGAAGCGTTGGAGGCTCTAATCAAAACGGTAAGATCGTCAACAAAAAGGAGAGTGGTAGGTAAGCATACATGATGAGAGGGATAAATCGGTTCCGCAACTAGACACTTTATTGCCGCTTCCCAAACTGCTCCCTCCATGGTCGATACTCCCCTGGACATTCTATCTAGACCCTCTTCTGGTGTCGCATTCCAATCTCCCGTCATAATCAGATGAGATAGAGTGGTACAGTGCAGAGAAAGAGTCTATGAGCTCAACTCTCTGTTGATGAGAGATGAGACAATGCAATGAAAGAAGTTGGGAGCACTCGTGTTTGTAGTCGAAATCTACTTTGACCCATCTTCCCTCTCTGTTATCGCTAAGAACTGAATCTACTTGCAACGTCTGAGCTCCCCTGGATTTAGAATGAATAATCACCGCAGTACCCGATGAGCTAGTCCTTGGGGACATGGCCCAATAAGCTCCAGAATTTTCGATCATTCTCTTGCAAAGAACAAAATATGTTGTGGCTCCTTCGTGCTTATATAGAGCCTGGGGCCCTAATAATGAAACAATGGGTGGATTCCTGTTCCTACTTTCTCTGCAACACGAGTTGCGGATGAGAGGATCTCCATATGAGATTTTCCTGCAAGCCCTAAAATCTTTCTTGAAAAGGACAGGAAGTATCTAGGATGCTTGGGTACTCGTTCTCGGGCATGGGGGAAGAAGTCTACCACTTTTTCCTTTCTCCATAGTCCTTAAGTGGCATGAGAAGCAGGTTCAACCTTCTCTCTCTCTCTCTCTCTCTCTCTCTCTCTCTCTCTCTCTCTCTCTCTCTCTCTCTCTCTCTCTCTCTCTCTCTCTCCGCCATCGTACCAACTTCTGCCTACCCAAACCCCGTACCACTACCAACCTGTTAGGTTCCCATCACTCATCTACCACTATCTGCTGCTGTTTTTTTACTCCTGCACCCAAACCCTATACCCCTGCCAGCTCGCTTGATTCCTCAAGTTGGTTTAAACCACCAGTACACCCGCACCTAAAATCCCGAACCTACTTGCCCACTGCGCGCCACTATTTTCCGAGCCTTCTGCGTGAGGGTACCCGCAGTGGGAATTCCGGAAGTGGCACCGGTGCCGCCAGTCTGCCTGAACCGAAAAAAGAAAAGAAAAGAAAGGAACAAACATGCCAGAGAGCAATAATGTCGTGAAAGGACGTCATGGAGGTCATATGCAAATGATCACTTTCCTTTTTTTTTTTTTTTTTTTAATGGAACACGCTCCAATCTATTCGTGGGAAGCAGCACGCGCTGGGAACCGGGCCCAGTGTCCCATTTAAGATCATATTGAGAAATTGAGAAATTTATGGGAAAATCCTTGAGGTACCGGGGCCATTACCCGTCTTCAACTAAGAAAAACAACTTTGCACAAGAACACTAAAATTCTCTATCCTCCAAAGCTCGGATCAAAGGAGCATTCAGAACGAAAGAACCACCTGCTTTAGGGCCTTTTGGCAGTCCAACCCTATATGCCTCACCCCTATATCCCGATGCCCAATCTCTACCGGGCCTCATGCCCCCAACTACTAGGTTAAAGGGTGGCATGACCCACCCCAGAACCCCCCCATCTGCTGGGCCACAGAGCAAAGCGACCCGCCCCGGCTCCGGCTAACATCGACTAGGCACCAACTCACCAAAAGATACTAGAGTGCCTTCCACCCTCGACAACTCCCCAGATCTCTCTACCAGGTCTCATGCCCTCATACAACTTGCGTTACAGGGCAGCGCAACCAAGCCTCAGCACCGACCAGCATCGTTCTGGCCTCGTCTATTCGCAAACCACCGGAACTCAGGACTAAGGCAAATACCAGTCAAGCTACCAATCAGCACCATAGTTGTAGATCCCATCATTCATCTTGCAAGTATCTCCCCAAAAAACCATTCTCAACCCTACTCCGGCAAGTCGTACACAGTGAAGCCACCATCTTCACCGCTGCGGTACCCTATTTCAACCCTACAGGCTAGCCCGTTCGTCACAGAGTGCGTCATCTCCCACCGTCACAACACCACTACCCCCTGCTTTCAGCACCAAACCTTGGAAGAATTTTTCAATTAGGAAAACAGAAAATCAAAAGATTCCAAAAAATCACATGAGCGTTTCAACGCCTACTATTCCCACAGGAAGACGGAAAACCCCATGGAAAGTCCAACGCCTATTGAGGTCTCAGTTACATGAAAGGGGTCACAAGAACCAAAGGGATTACTCCTCTCCCCCAAAAAACAACCCTCTGTCCGTTCACTGCCTCCGCGGGAAGGCGCCCCCTCACCTCCCCACCCCAGTTCAGAACAGCCTCCAGAATACCCCTCATGCTCTCTCCGTCACATACAGTACCCCCTATAGTATGCCCCCACAGAGTCGGAGATCCCCCTTCCTTCCTGCTCCACCCCCTCCAAGCAGAACAACCTTCTCAACTCTCACCCTGCTGACATCAGCACCCCTTGTCCTCTCTCCCCAACCGCCATAGCTGATCCGACCCAAAAAACAGTGTGACCTAGAAAAGGACAAACCTTCAATCGCGCCCCTACCCTCTCAAGAACCACCCACCTTGTGTAACCCTCGCAAGGAGGGACTCCAACCCTAAAGGAGATAATACATTCCCGGATCCCACAACGTCACGGACCGAGGCCCAATCGCCAAGAACGACAAAAAATACCTATTATTTGAGTAATCACTATTTGAGACATATTTTTTCACAGCATAATACTTGTTTTGAATCGAAATTTAGAATTGAATTTTAGCCAATCACGTTTT
The DNA here is from genome assembly GCA_003427395.1 of Chara braunii. Taxonomy (NCBI): domain Eukaryota; kingdom Viridiplantae; phylum Streptophyta; class Charophyceae; order Charales; family Characeae; genus Chara; species Chara braunii. Next base: position 1,422,996 of record BFEA01000157.1, on the reverse strand, counting down.
TAGCCAACTGGGTGAGGTCCATCCCCCAAAGTTCCCCCCCTCCCTGTTGGCCCTACTTCGGCTGGACTTACCATGCCTCACCGCTGCCATACCCGATTTCCATCCGGCTGGCTAGCCCCCTTACCAACTAGACGCATTACATCCACCCCATAAACCCTCCCCCACCCTGTTGCAAATTCCAGCATTAAGAACATGATGTCATCACTAAGAAATTTCAACATGTAAGCCCTCAAAAGGGTCGCAAATCAAGATCAGACAATCATAAATTGAATGGAGACACATAGTGACTAGAATTTTAAAATCAAGATTACCTACCTCATGAATTTAAGGATCGACACAAATCAGAAGATCAAACGAGATTGAGTTAAGATTTGAAAATTACTTTTTAGAAATAAGATGTGCTCAACCTCTAATTTACGATTCTCAGGCTAAGAGTATTGCCCATAAAGTAATTCAGCAAAAAAACATACGATAATCGACACGACTAATGATATGAAATTCGAAAAAAATAGGCAAACAAACTAGGTTAAGCAAAATAGGTCAGAATTAATCTTGATTTAATCTTGATTTTCAAACTTCAGAATCAGAAATATTAGTTCTATTTTCGTTACATATCTAGAATTCAAGGTTAGAAATACCAACAGGTATTGAACTAGACAAAACTATCTAGGAATCACATCGTTAAGAATCTCGTCAGGGTCGTCACAGAATCATCACTACAAAACGTGAAGAGGAAGAACACAACTTACCCTCGACAATCCCTAAACGCACCCGCCCTCTCTCCAAACCTCACCTCCTCCTTCATCGGCTCTCAAGCAACTTGGTTGCCTGTGGTTGTCAACTATTCAACCATCCCAAAGAACAGAACGATGAAGATAATAGGACCGCAGCTAGGATTACCATCACAACAATCCAAACCACGTCACGAGACTAAACCGCTGAGCCTGCCAGCCCCCGCTCACAGGTAGCCCAAAGAGATGAAGGGGTGTCATTGTCACAGACATCGCCCGCCTATAGACGACATGTCTTCAACAACCTTACTCCTGCGTTCCTCTTTCCATTCCTTTTAGTAATACTCTCCCTCTAGCCCATGAAACCCTGCCTGCCTCCCCTTACTCCCCCCCACAACATTCCTCCTCTCGAACGAGACCATGATATGAGATACGCTATCCCCATGTTCTTCCTCTCAAGCAAGCAAGCACGTGACAGAAACAACAAACAGGAGAGCCTTTAGCAATGCCCAGACACCACTAGCCTGCTCCTCCATGTCCCACAATCCCTCTCCCACCTCATCATCCACCTGCTGTCCTCTGGCCCCGCACTCTCGTCCTCACATCGAAACTGTCGTCATGGCGCCTCAACGTTCTTCGTTTTCAACCCTCACCAAGGAGTCTGCCGTCGCGTCAAAATGTTGGGCGGCGCCGCTGTTTGGCAACTTCTTTGAATCGCCGGATTTGCTCAACTGCTATTACGGGGAGAAGGAAACGTTGCTGTTTTTTTTTTTTTCTATCGTTTTTTTTTTTTTTTTTTTCCCTAGCCCTGCCAGCAAGGCAGTGCATATTCCTCTTGCTCAAAACGCTCTCGCTGAGGGCATACTCACACTAGCCGAGAAGCGGTTAACGGAAGGCCCAAAATTCGCCGAATTTTGACGAATTTTTCACCGAAACTGCCATATTTCCCTGAATTTTTACTTTTTTATCGGTTTTTCTTTTTGCCTGTTATCTATGTGTTTTAGGGTATATCTGCATTCAGTTCCGCCGTATTCGGAGCAGTAACAAAAAACTTAGCAAAAACACCAAACTCAAAAAAAAATTTGGCGAACTCCGAAACGCTGCGAAAACCCCTGAATTTTTAGCCTTCCATTAACCGCGAGTGAGAGACTTTTTGTTTTTTTCGTTCTTTTTTTGAGAGTCCGACAGTCCAACTCCCCGTGTTCTACGTTCTGCTAAAGTGCCTTCTCTGAGGGCAAACTCGCACGAGTACTCCAAAAAATGTATCCAACTGCAACCACGGCCAAAGCTTGTTTTGTTTTTTTGGACGTACGAATTTTTTATGGGCCCAAAAATTTGAAAACCTTCTGACGCTCCGACCCTGCCCCGAGCCCGCCTTTTACTTCTTGTGGCGACAAGTTATTTTGCTGCAAGGCTGAGGCCATGTACAGGTGGTTTAAACCCACTATCTGCCGCTGTTTGCCTACTCCTCGACTCAAACCTTGGTCTTTGCCAGCTCGCTTGATTTCAATCAGCTGCTTTACGTCTAAGGAAAAATATGTCTCAAGTTTCGATCCACGAATCAACGGTAAAAACCAATTAATCCTGGTTTATCTTGAGCCTTATTTGCGCCTACTTTCTATGTCGTTTGGAAGCCTTAAACCTTCGACCCTCGGGACCATACTGTAACTACAACTGAGTTGTTCTCCCGACGACCAAACCACTTTACAAATAGTTAGTGCATCGACAAAGAGTGTGTCAGATTGGTACATGCGATCTTATGTGCTTCATCACAATCGGTCAGAAGTGCCCATGGCGGGTTACAAACTACTGAGGCGCATAACATTTGTAACATTTCACGGTGCCGCCTCCATACCACTCTCCTTTAATCGAAAAACCTATCAGTTATCACCACCGATGTTCTTCCCACTACCCCCGTTCTTTTCTTCCCTATTTTTCTTCCTCTCCCGCCCCCTTTTGAAAGATGGAAAGACCTCCCCGTCGCCCCCAAAATTCAACCTACTTCCCCTTCATTCCTATCTCCATTTGTTTCCCCTCTCTCATCCTTTTTTTTTTTCTCTCCCCTTATTTAAGACAGTTTCCTCTGCTGGGTAGCAGAAACTGGTAGAGCATTACACCAGCGCGCCATATCCGCAGGGTTACCCTTCGTGTGCTACGCTCAGATCTTCTTTCCGACGCAATTTCTTCTTAACGTCTATCTGTAATTATAAGTTTGATTGCTCTTTGACACTTTGTATCGAAGTTCTTTGCAACTATATTCTTTGGCGGACTCAATTTTTTTTTTACATGAGAATAATGTACTGATGTGGAATGCTTCGATACCCTACGATTGTTCTTCAGCCTCTCGGTTTTATGATGCATGTGTTTAATGAATATTGTGGTTGTAATTGTTGGATAGTCTCCCTTGTGTTTTCTTAAATATTTTTTGGTGAACTGTTGCTCCATTGTCTATGACTATTTCAATCTTTGCTCTTTGGGGATTTCAATTGCTTTGTTACTTCACATCGATGTCTTCTTTGTATTTATACTCTTCGGACTAGTTTGTCTACAGTCACTTGGAAAATTTAACTGAATGACGATGACCATCCATTACCTCTCATTCCTCTCTCTCTCTCTCTCTCTCTCTCTCTCTCTCTCTCTCCGCCCTTGACATGGATTGCATTCACACTTATGGATAGCAACCGGGGGAAGTCCAGATTCCTGTGTGCGGATGGGTCAGCTGTGCTACAACTCGTTCTCGGTTCTTTGCAATTTGGTATGCATGCTTCTTCATCAATTTCATTTCATGCCTAATATGTTCAAGCAAATCTGTCCTCAATGTAGTATGGAATCAATCGGAGGGTAGTACGCCTGCCGCGATATGAATAGAAGTGTTGAGATCCTTGACGGTGTCCGTGTCAAGGAGATGAGGGGAGGAAGGTGATAAAGCCATGATAATAAAACTCATGTCATCTTCTTCTTGTTCTATTTCATGCTTATATATATATATATATATATATATATATATATATAAATAACATATGTATAATATATTGCAATAACCCTGCCATATGTCTCGTGGAATACCTGAGGGCCTGCTTGGCCGCCCTCGGCCCAGACCAAACAGGGGGAAAAAGACCCCACACGAGGATTCAGGGCCTGGACGTGTGACAATTAACTTTTGTCAACTGTCTTGACACTAACAGTTAAAGTCCAAAGGTTCCCAGCCCAGGTCGTCGATCAAGCACACACACTTGTTTGTATGCAAGTACCCAGACAACATCAGGTCCAAGGGGAAGTTTGCAACTGTACATAATCGAGGCCCTCGGACGACTGAGGGAACAGGCGTCGAGGTCAGACAACCTCGTCAAATGCTACTTAAGGCTGGCCTCGAGGTGGTCAAGAATTCAGTCTTGCTATGCTGCTTTGACTCTGGCTCGACTTTGACTAGACGCTTGCATTATGCTCGCTCGACGTTGGCTAGACGTTGGTTGTGAACTGGCGATGCGGACAATGGCACGAGGTGGAGACAGCATACTGGCGCTTCTTGTTTTGTGCTCCACGCATGTGACGGTGCCTCTCGTCTACATTGCATGCTGATGTGGCGCTGCCTCTGCTCTACATTGCATGCTGATGTGGCACTGCCCCTGGTCTACATTGCATGCTGATGTGGGACTGCCTCTGGTCTATATTGCATGCTGATGTGGCGCTGCCTCTTGTCTACATTGCATGTTGATGAGGCGCTGCCTCTGGTCTACATGGCATGTTGATGTGGCGTTGTCTTTGGTGTTCATTAATGAGGTGGCGTATGTCACCTATCTCGACTGCTGACGTGGCATTGTCCACACTGTCTCCATGAGGTGACTGGTTGTGAGAAGGAGGAAGATCGAGATCTGTGGATGAAGGAGATCGGGTACTCACCTGAGGTTGACGTCGTCACTGGTATCTGCTGTGTCTTCATGATCTTCACGAGATAAAGTGCCACGTGACACTATTGTGTGTGATCAGGATTACTATACTTATTATCATCTCCTGGTTGTTGATATGGAGAGGGAGAAGCCCGAAGAAGGAGAGGGGTTTGAAGGGATTACTATTGTGATCTTTGATCATCTCTTCCTTCTTCTCCTTTGTCTGTTCCCCCTCCACTCTCTTCTTCTAATGGTAATGAGATACTGTTTGCAATATCACTTCACGATTTGGAGACTTTGTTGTAGATATTGAGACTACTGATGTTTGACGACTGTTGAGTATCTGTCAGACTGGGTTCATTACAATTTGGTATTAGAGCTAACTCTTTCATCGCAATCTGTTGTCTGTTGTCAGGTGTTGACGTGGCACCCTGGTAAGTGGGAAGTGTCGCATGTGCAAAACGAAACGCGTGTATTAACACGCGAGGTAAATACCGCAAGTCTAGACATTGTAGTATAGCACGTGCGAGCAACTGTCCCTTGAAGATGATGACGTGGCTGACCTGAGGACTTATACCAGCGAGAGTTTCGTTGGCAAGAGGCTGACATGGAGCTGGTCAAGGTATAGATCGAGACCGCTGATGTGGTGCATTGCTGATATGGTATGTTGTGGAATGTCGGACATTGTCTGACGTGGCACGTATTTGTGTCTCTATTGCCTGCTGTTGATGCGCTGACATGGTATGCTGGTGTTGAGTGTGTGGCGGACCTGCACTGCTGACGTGGCATCCCTCCCTGAAAGACCTTTCCGGTCCTTGACGCTGACGTGGCAGAACTGCTGCGTTGGCATGCCAGGGGTGACACGTGACATACATACAGGCTATTGAGTGTGTGAGTGTGCAATTAGGTTGCATTGCTGTTGCAGAGGATACAACTGAAAGAGGAAGGAAGTTAACCATTGATTGGTTGTTGTGTTGGCTTTCTACTTACCTGTTGCTTGTCTGTTATTGTTATGTGTACTTACAAGTGTGTTGTTGTCTTGATCACACTGGCCGTGGCTACGGTGTCGAAGCAGAAACCCTCGTAAGGGTTCCTGCCCGAGTTTCTTAAGATCAGACGTTGTCCAACCTTTTCGTTGAATTGAGGGATTTGTGTCGGACACTGCCTGACCCTTTTTGTTGGATTGGGAGACTTTACGAGGTTGACGTTGCCAAAGTTTATTCAGACCAACCCTATGACCGAGAGACTTGAATTTCTTTTAGAACCTGACGTCATTGACGTCCGATTGAAACAGCGGGAGTCGGTGGTACGACCTGTCATCCGCGGTGTCTGACAAGGCCGCAGAGGCACTCGGTCATGAGGATGTTGAAGCTAGACTTACTCTACCTAAAGGCCGCGCGATTCAGGGCCTTAGTACTAGGCCAAATAGGTGGTCGCGCCATGTACGTAGCCACGACATGCGTGCCGTGCTACCAAACGGTCGCCGTGTTGGCGGCAGCGCGGCTGGCCAGCGGCTGTGGCTGCTGGGGTATGCAGGCACTGCCTGCGTGAGGCCATAAGGCGATACCACGCTGGGCCAAGCTCTTCATAAGGAAGAGTTGCTTCTATTCCAATGTGGAATAGGAGCTAGCCCAGTAGGATATCATACCAGACTCTTGCCTAGTGGCTATCGAGATCGAGCCCCGATGACATCGTTACTGGGCTAGCTCCCTTTGGAGCAGCCCAAACTTTTGGCGCGGCCGTTCTCGGGCGTGCGATTGATGAGATCGCGCGGCTGTTTTGCGCAGATTAGTATAGCCCTTGCGCTTTCAAGGATGACGCGCCAAAATCGAGAAACGGTCCAAATTTTTTTTCGATCCCGACAGGGATCGAACCCGGGCCTGTATTTCAACAGTTTGTGGGTACACCACAAACTTGGGAGTAACCGTTGGCATAAGCCAACGGCCTTTCAGGAAAAAAAAAAAAAAAAAAAAAACTAATTAAAACTAAAACTAAAGCGCCACTTGGCGCTCAAGGAAGTGACTGGGCGTTTTAGTCCTCAGTGCACCTGACAGACGCCTGTTTTTAAGGGTAACCGTTTTTTTTTTTTTTTTTTTTTTTTTTTTTTTTTTTTTTATTTTTTTTTTAATTTTTTTTTTTTTTTTTTTTTTTACTATTTTTTTTTTTTTTTTTTTTTTTTTTTTTATTATATATATCTCTTAGATTTTGTCTCGATTTGGGTCCCCTTACCTTCGTCATGGAGAAGTTGCTGCGCCCGTTCGACTTGGGAGACGGGCTGCAACAACCACTTGTGCACCCAAACCTGGTGTTGTTGGCGCCTAGGTGCGGGCGCCTACTTGTCTTTTAGCGTTTCGGGACTTGAAGATCTAGGTGTAAGAAAAGTTACCATGGGATGGCTGGCTTGTAGCAGCCAAGCGTTCATGGGGACATTGCTTTTTGACCCTTCGAAGTCGGCTCTTCCGACTATGCGCCTGTATCGGCGCTTGTTGTTGTGCTTGGTACAAGCACGCAGCAAAGGGAATGGGCGTGGAAATATTGATGGGGGAGGTAAGAAGACCCTGCTGAGCTTGACTATAGGTCGACTCTGTGAAATGACTGAGTTTGGAGGGGCGGTCGTTCGTCTCAAACGATGAGCAGCCCCTCACAGAAAAATGAAGGGGTTGGAAAGAAAAAAAAAAGAGAAAAGAAAAGAAAAGAAGGAAAAAGGGGAGGAGAAGAGTTGGGAAAAAAAAAAATCAGTCACGAATTCATTCGCGACCTAAGACCAGATGCAGGGCAGAGAAGCATCTGGACCTTGAAGTGACAATAGACTGTTGATTTCAACAGTCTGCTGAAAATGGCTTTATACAGCCACTTCAAGGCTGCACCTGGCCGGGGGTGGTGGCCGGGTGTATTGCCAAAGCCTGGGACTTTATCTTCCTAGTGGAACATCAAGATTCCCAGCCCTCGATCGAAGTTCAGATCGAGGCTCAGCCCCGTTTTTTTTGGCTGAGCCCCAAGTGGCTGACCACCACTCCAGCCCAACTATAAAAGCAGGGCTGGTCAGCAGCAACCTCACTCGGTTGGGGTGCTGCCCACATTCTGACTGAATGTGGAGTGGAGAGCAGCATTATGTTGCTGGAGTGTCGAGAAGAGAGAGAGAGAGAGAGAGAGAGAGAGAGAGAGAGAGAGAGAGAGAGAGAGAGAGAGAGAGAGAGAGAGAGCTGAGAGTGGAAGTCTGCACAGAGAGAGAGGGAGCTAAGGGAGAGACTGGTGGAGGTGGCCATAGTTGTGGAGCATAGCCATAGCCACCACCTCGGCGGAAAGGAGAAGCGCTAGAGGTCTGCAGTGAGCGTGGGAGTGGAGGCTGCCATAGTCACCACTTCGTTTGGTGAAGTGTAGGGGATATGTTGACCGTTAGCGCATCGATGGCAACCATTTTAGAAGAAGTACAGGGGAGGTACTGGCCGTTCCGTGCTGTGACGACAGCCAATTGTGGTAAGTTGCAAGGGAAAGTGTTGCCCGTTTTTTGCAGCTGCGGCATTGCGTATTGGGTGGTGGCGCGAAAGCGCTGCCGTTTATTGCGGCGGCGGCAACGATTTTTGGGTAATGGCGCGGAAGCACTGTCCGCTTTTTTTTTGTAACGACGGTGGTTTTTTTTTACAGTGTTGACATTATGCTGCCCGCATAGCGCGACGATAAGGCATCATTTAAGGGAGGTGTCGTCAAAGTGGTGGTGTGTTTTGAGGTGGTATGGGCGTTATTTGCATAACAAAGCAGTGACGCAGTGACGCTGGTGACGTGTGATGGTGACGCTGAGACGCCGTCAGGCTATTGGGAAGTGATTGTGTGTTGAGAGGGTGTTGTGGCAGGTGGTCGTCATAAGGGAGTGGTGTGGATCAGTTTGCTGACGGCTCGTTGTGATAGTTTCTCATATGAAGACAAGAGTTTATACGGTTTTCTTAAGTGAGCCGTACATCAATTTCAATCGAGGTCAGTTTGACTCAGACCCCTTCACACCTGTGTGAACCCACACTTGCTTGACCGTATTCTTTGAATGTTCACTGATGAGGCAGAAAAAGTTGTGTTTGTTTCCACGTGTGAATGAAAGTCTGACATGAGTTTGGGATCGCATTGTCTTCTTTTGAACTTATTGTTTGATTTGATGTGCAGGTAGGTAGAAGGATGCCTGAAAAAGTAACCTGACCATGTCAATGGAAATGAATACAAGGATGGTTGTTTTCTATTTCTCGCGTGCATGCATGTTGAAAGGATGGAAAACCAGTGGACGGCAAAAATAAATTTGATCACACAGAGAAGAAGGAATCAATTGGACATAGACTTTTTCCTGAGATTACCAATTCTTTCCTGAATGACCCTCCCTGTCTATGCCCGTCTATCTAAATGGTTTTCTCTTCTGTAATCTCTTTTTTTCGTCTAAGTTACCCTTGACGTCAGGCGACAGGGGATCGATTTGCCTGCCGTGATAGACATTTTTCCCTTTCCTATGAGGCATCTGAGGCGGGGGTTCGTTGCCTTATGAGCCGGCCCTGCTATCGACTCGGAGTGGACCGCGTATGCGGGGGGATACCATGCTGTTGTGGTGGAGCCAGCCCAACTTATGAGATCCGAGGTTCGCGAGGACGAGAGGTATCCCAGACCACCTCCTAAGGAAAGGACTTACGACTATTCACGAGGAGGCCTTCAGTTTCATGACGCCTCGCGTTAAGGGGGGAACTGCTATAGCATACCCCTTTAGTAGCCGTTTTAGGGGCCGCTCGCACATGGGGAACTGAGCCACAAGAAGCTCGGTTCATGGCTACTAATTGGAACAAAGTGGGGCTAGGCACTCTTGTCGTAGTTGGCCTTACCACAAGAAGCGTGGACCAATAGAGTCGATGTGGCGAGCAAGGCTTGGATAGCTAGAGCCCGAGAACGACCAGTTTCAGTCGGGTCAACGAGGGCCGCGAGAACAAGGCCTTTTACCTTCTCTACATCACAGGAGAGCGATGGGGTAGGCCGCGAGATGATTAACCCATTTTTTTTAAATCGGACGCGCAGATGTCTAGGGCGCGGCAAGACTTGACGGTTCCGAAATACCTACTGTGCGAGATATCATGGAAGAGGAGGCCATTGCACGGGTGGAAATATTATTGATGGTCTTCGACGGGGCACCTACTCGGTGGGTTGGTTTCATTGGAATAGTCAACAACAATCGCAGGTTTTTCCCCGCGGACCGTGTCGCCATCCGCGTTGTGGTGCCGTGACGATCGAACGAGCTTCATGGATATACATTGTACTTTCATCAAGTTACGAACATGAAGCTGTTGGCGCAAGTTGTGGTTGGGGTCCGAATTCGACCATCAGGGAGGAGACACGGTTTCATTCGCATATACAACACTACTACAGAGAGACTGCTTCGGATGAATCGACCGTTTAGAGCGATTGTTTGGAGGATGGCATATCAAGCGGCATCGACTTACGATATGCGCGAAGTACGTGTGCGATGAGGCACGGGGACGACGACTTTGACCTTCCATGCAGGCGAGCTTGAGCGGCTTGATGATCTTGAGGCACGGGCGCAAGCTGGACCTCAGCTCTACCACGAGTAGCGGTAGTATGTTTGCCGTCTACTCTACACCTCGAGGCTTGGGCCAGTATTGGCCGTGACCTCGCAAAAGAGGTTAAAAAAAAAAAAAAAAAAGTTTCTTGTAGATAGGACCAACTGGGTGGATAGTATCCAGATTGCCCTGGTGATGACACTATCATGCATTGCATTGAGGGGTAATCAAGTGCATAATTTTAAGTAAGCTAGTGACTTGGTGTTAGGAGTTAACGTAACCAGGAACCCTTAGGAAACTTTCAGCGGCCAAGGCAAAATGCGTATTCCATCTTTTTTTTGTGAATATGCAGGGTTACTATTGCCCAGGAGGACAAGGCAACCAACAAAATTTGAAAACGAATCCTCGTCCTTAATGGGATATCCAGTATTTCGGTTTTCCACGTCAGCCGCTAACATGTATAGTGGTAGCTGGATTACTTGCAGATGTCAATCACATTAAAGTTAGAGTGAAAGCGAAGTCATCACTAGAGCGATAACCTCTTAGCTCTGCTTGGAAGTTAGAATGTCAGCATTTCTTTGCTAGCAGTTAGTGTGGTATGGACTGAAAGAAGTTGGCAACACGTCTCACCGAGTTAAAGGTTATGTCGGTCTAGCCATATGGCAGACGGAATGAAGATGATTTGATCAGACGCTATTCAAGCGTCGCTTTGCATGTTAGTCACAATTTTATCATTTTGTTGATAAGTGTTATTTGAAGTCAAGTCAACTCATGTTGGTTCGTTGTTGGATGACAAGTCAATTCAACCTTTGTCGATTTGATTTGAACAAGTGGTATGCATGATTGTATTATGTATGAATTGATTTCACAAGAATAAGCCAACTCACGCTGACTTGAGTCTTCTTTATTTGAAAGTGTTTTGTCTGAGTAACTCTTGATTGTCTTTGAAAGAAGGGACTAGGATTGATTGAGATTTTCTTATACTTAGGTTATCACGTCTTAGTCGACCGACGTCGATCCGATTCCTGGGAGATCAGCGCCCCAGGGACGAACGACGCTCGGGTCCGCTTCGGTGTTTAACCGCTCGTACCTATGCTACAGCGAACGAGCAAATTCGCACGTGGGCCGCTAGCTCGGCGGGGATATGCCCTTGAGGGTGGTGACAACCCCTTAGGGAAGAAGGTAAGTTCTGCCCCGCGAAAACCTATCCTGTCATAGGGACCGCGAGATGTACAGCTGGCGCACTCGGCTGGAGCGGCGAAGGGTCGGCGCGGTTTACCATGTCGTCCCCGAGTTGTCTCCAAAAAGTTAAAAGCCTAAGTTTCTCTTGCGTGATGTGGCCGGGAGGGCCCTCGCTCGCATGGGGGTCAATGCGCTCGACAACGGTACTTGTACCTGTAGAACGTTATCACAAAGAATAGGCAGCAGAGTTGGAATTTAGAAAATAATTAAAAATTTGTTTCCTTTTAATTATTTCTTGCTGAAAAAGTTGCGCGAGCTGTGAAATTTATTTTTGTTTTTAATTTTATTTATTGTGCGGCAAATACACACCCGAAAAAATGAGCTCTCTCTGACAATGTCTGTGTGCCTCTATCATGACGTGGTTCATACCGTTTCTCTTCTTTCTCATCCCTCTCATTGTCTACAGTGATGCCGAAGGGGGAGAATTGAAAACTTGTGGGCGTATTGACGCAAGAAGGCAAACTCTAAAGGACCTTCTTCGTCAATTGCTTGGTGAAATACATGGTGTCGGTTCAGCAGCTGAATAACACGTTCGCAGATAGTTCAACCTGCGAGTTGCAGAGAATGAACTTGAGGCCGTTAAAACTGTTGTTGAGATGATGGAAACCGGCCGGAGGGTCGAGGACCTCATGAAGCAAGGGCGACTAACCCTTGACCGGTATATCGCCGAGCAAATGAAAAAAATTGGAAAAAGGGAAGAAGAGAAGAAATAAGAAAGTGAGGAAAGAAAGAAATTGTTCGTAGAGATAATGGAGAAAAATATCAAACAATTAGAGAAATTTGTAGCAGATGAGAGAAGAAAGATTGAAGAATACCGGAGGAGAAAAGAAGAGAGAGAACAACAAGAGAAAATGTTAGAAGAAATGAGGGAACGATTTCATTTTAAGGAAGTCGAGGCTGATCTTTCGTCTGTGTTGCAGTCTATTATGGGTTACCCTTGTCCATCTCAAGAGGAAGATAGATACTAACACAGTATCACTGGATACTATGATGAGACTGATGAAAGAAAAGGAAAGGATAAGTATTGAGGAGGAGATGAAGGGGGAAGAAAGGAAACCACCCCAACAGAAACTCGTAAAAGATGCAATGCGGAAGGAAGAGAAACCCGGACCCTCAAAGAAAGAACCTGAGAAACCGCCAGGGAAGAAAGAAGAACCCACCGAAAAGAAACAAGAACTGGTAAAAGAAGCCGAAAAATTGAAGAACAAAAAAAAGGGTAAGATGAAATTGTCGTTTACCTACACCAACAAGAAGGATGCAAATCAGTTGTTGTGGATAGTTGAAATTCAAACTTACTGTAGCACCGCTCCAGTTGAGCCTGAGAGTCAGGTCGCTTTCTCTATGTCATGTTTAGGAGGAGTGACCAAGGAGTGGGTGCTGACCGAAGTCAATGCTGCTGGCTTTGAGGATATCGGTAAATGGGCCTAGACACTTACTCTCATGCAATTTCTCCAAAAGATTAAGGAGAGGTTTCAGGATAAGACGACGACCGATAAGGCCTTTGATGAACTCACGACTATAGGCCAGAAACGTTGGACTTCTGTTGATGCAATGTCTCGTGAAGTGGATCGTTTGTTGCAGGTACCTGAACTGAACTTACAAGACAACCAGGTTCTCTATACCTACTCACGTGCCTTCCCCGAGCCCATTCGTGAACAACTCGTGGCAGCATCGAAGTCTGGTAAGTATAATTATCGACGGTTCTGCGATCTCGCTCTCCAACGAGAGCAAATGACCGCACAGGTAAACGGATCTTACGCTTGGGTAGCTTTTTTTTATATCCATGTGATTAACCAAAGTATACTGATATTGACCGTATAATAAGACTAGATTCTTTTGAGATTCTAGAAAAGTCATAACCGGTTGGTGGATATGGCAAGCGGGTCCTTTGGCGGCAAACGCGTCAGCACTACATGCTTGTAGTACTTGATGATGATACGATCCAGAAGTTACATGTTGACGTGTCTGAGGGAGGAGGAGGTAACGACGACAATGAATCTGAGAAGGGTGATGTCACTGCCGTGATGACTAACAACGAAGGCCAAAACCAATGGAAGAAGAAGAGGAGGTCACGCTCGTTCCCCGAGAATCCTGACATAGCATTCGGAAAGTCGTGGGAAAAGATGAACATGACGCGTGAGGAATGGCAGTCCGAGATGGACAATCGCCAACGCCTCAAGTGTGGCACCATGGGGCATGTGATAGTCTGGTGCCCACTTATTAGGAACCAAAAAACGAGCAGCTTGTAGGAGTAGCATCTGCTTCTACAGAGTCGAAGGGTTTGGATGAAGACGAAGGCAAGGCGCCTACAACCCCTTCTACTCTTTCGACTCTCAAAGCAGAGGATGACTCTTCTTCTGCCCGTCGTCCATACCACCCTGACACAGAACGCTGTTATATTTCACTGGACGATTCCCTTGACGAGCTCGACAATGAACTCATTGCACTTTAGAGTTCGTGGGCAAAGAAAGCTAAGTCTAAGGGTAAGCTGATGATCGCGGATATAGAGATTGTGCAAACGCGAGTAGGTGCCCTATTAAATCCAGAATCGACGCGGTCTTATATCTCAGAAAAGAAAATTCATAAATTGCATCTAGGAATGAATGTAAAAGACTTACCTCGACCTATCACGTCTATACTGACTGACAAGAGCACGATCACTATCTCTCAATACTTCGATCGTGTTGAATGTTATTTCAGGACTAAGGAACATAATAAGATTTTGCATGAAATATCATCCCTAATTAAAAACAAGCTACCCTTTGATATGCTTTTGAGAATACATTGGCACGAGGAAGCAAACCCAGAGGTAAGGTTCAAAGATAACACTGTCAAGCTGAAGGACGAGAAGTCCGAACTACGTGTGATTAAACTGTATCATAGGTCTGACTCTGACTCTACTTTATCTTTTTGTTGTATGAGTTACCCAGCCTTCCGTTCGATGGTAGTAAAGAAGAAGTTGGATCAGGATGTGATGATGGTGCTTGTCAAGCGAGTTGGTGAGTGTTCCTCATCCCTTTTTTTTTTTTTTTTTTGAGACGATGCTCCAATCTATTCGTGGGGAGCAACACGGCTGGGAACCGGGTCCAACATCCCTTATCAGAATACAACAAAGAGCTACCGGGGCAATTACCCAACTTCGGCTAAGAACAATTGAAGAAAAAGAACTCGAAAACCTTCGAAAAATGTGTGTCGACAAGGCTCCCAACCACGAATCAGATAGGTGAAACCTATTCAGTCCACCTGTGATCACCACCAGCATGGCTGCTTTCAGCACGAACCGAAGCTCTTCCAAGCCTCATGCTCCTATCAGGCTAGGTTACAGAGTTGCACCACCTTGCTCCGCGCCGACCAACATTGCTTCAGCTACGACCCCCGATGACCACTGAGACTGCCCCCGCAAACAGCCCCCTAGATCTCTACCAGGCCTCACGCCCCCACTAAGCTAGGTCACAGAGTTGCGCCACCTGGCTCCGGCTCTGGCCAGTGTCGCTCCAACATCGGTCATCGAGGGGCACCGGATTTTCAACCACCCTACGCAGGATCAAAGATGACTTGCCAGATTTCACCTATTCCTACAACGTCCTCGAGAGGCGAACCAAATGGACTGACTAAAGAGAAAAATTGTTGGGCCGCAAAATCAAAAATCTTCGAAAGAAAAAACACTCCTCCCTCCCCCTACCCCCTTAGCCCTATACTGCCCCCGCCGAGGCGAGCATCCCGCTCTCCCTCGGCCCCAATATCGGACCAACCCTCTCCACCCCTGTCCCCGAGGACATGCAGTTCCCTCCTAAAACATGCCCTCGCCACCCCTTGCCCGTTTCTGCCTCCACTGAGGATGATGTTGACCCCTCCCACCACCCCAGCCCCAAAAACAGGACAAACCCCCAACTCCGCTTCTACCCTCTTCGAGACATTCACCCCCCTCCTTGTGAATCCCCTGCAGGATAGCGCTCCCTATCCACCCCACTCTCCCAATTGTACCCGTCTAAAATAATCGATCCAACCCTCAATAATAAACTCGGAATTTTCTCTTGAAAATGACCCGTTGAAGAGGGCGCAGGGCAGCAGTGAAGCTTATTACAATTATTCCCCTTCCCTTTGCGCCCAATGAACAGATGACAACTCCCACTAATTTGGAAAAAACTATCAGAATTTAAACTACGATAGTGAAATTCAAAAACACTCAGGATTTATTCAAAGGTATAGCCAAGGAACAAAACGGCGTAATTATCGTGATGATCCCTACAGATGTACTATGATAGTGAAATTCAGAAACACTCAGGATTTATTAAAGGGTATAGCCAAGGAACAAAACTGCATAATTATCGTGATGATTCCTACAGATATGCCAAGGATTCAGAATACATGATGTTAAGGTGAAACTAAGACCAAACTAAGATTGTAATTGAGGAGATTGAACTTACCTTAAAAAAAAACTGCGAATATAACCCCGATCGTAAAGATTGAACTTACCCTGGAAAATAGCTGCGAGTATAACCTCGATCGTAATTATCGAATTGCCATAGAATTTAACAGCAATAGTGATTACCCTAATCAGAGATATCAGACAAGAACAGTAGTTATACATCCATACGAAAAAAACACAAGGTCAACTCGTTGGAGCGAAACGTCGTCGAAGTCTCTTTTGGATGCCCGCGCTTGAACGATCCACTCCACGTGAGAACGCGTTCTTCCCTTCCGCTCACGACTGTTTCTCCTCCTATCCACCTTCTATCGAAAAACTTCTCAATAAATACAAGGACTTGCAGATTGAGATGACAAAAATCACTGAACGTGCTATCAAGCACACGATCGAGATCATTCATGGAAGCAATATTCCCGAAGGTCCCATTTATCAAATGTCCCCTAGGGAACTTGAGGAATTACGTAAGCAACTGCAAAAACTTACTGACAAAGGATGGCTTCGCCCTAGCTCATCTCCTTATGGTGCGCCTGTCTTATTCATACACAAAAAGGAAGGTGAACTTCGACTATATATATATTATCGTGGGCTGAATTTTGTCACTGTCGAAAACGCTCAACACTCTTCCGCGCATTGACGATCTGTTGGATCAGTTACAGGGATGCAGGTACTTTAGCAATATTGATCTCAAACCAAGGTACCATCAGATCGAGGTGGCTCCCGAGGATCAACACAAGACGACATTCCGAACCAGGTATGATCACTACGAGTTCGTGGTTATGCCTTTCGGTTTAACCAATGCACCAACGATCTTTCAAACGTCAATGAATGAGTTGTTCCGATAATGGCTTGATCAATTCGTAATAATCTATCTCGACGATATTCTAGTGTACAGTAAGACACTGAAAAATCACGAGAAACACTTACAAATGGTTTTGCAGAAGTTGTGCGATGACAACTTCAAACTAAATCCGAAGAAGTCTGAGTTTGCCTTGTAGTTAGGCCATATAGTAAACAAGGAAGGACTAAGGCCTGAAGAAAAGAAGTTTACAACAATCCGAAATTGGTCACAAACTATAACTGAATTAAGACGCTTCCTAGGACTAACTCGCTACTACAGGAAGTTTATCAGAAACTTCTCCTTGATAGCTGGTCCAATGAAAAAAATCATGAAAAAGAAAAGTCAACGTTCAAAAAGTTTCTACTATTCGAAAAAAAATATAATATTATCTTCATCTTTGGAATCTCAATCTAAGGAATAAAAAAAAAGTTCAAGCTTCTAATCCAAATCTATTTTTAATTCATCATATTTTCGAATAAATATACAAAATATCCTATGGTTGTGGGACAAAGATTGTGAATCATCGTTTAGAAAATTAAAGCATGCTCTGACTCACTACCCTGTCTTAAAGATTGTTGATGCTTCTTTTTATTTTATAGTTACGACTGACGCAAGTCAATATACGATTGGGGTCGTGCTACAGCAGGATGACGATAAGGGATAAACCTATTGAGTTTATGTCCAGACGACTCTCGTCAGAGAAAGTGACCAACTCCACTTATGAAAGAAAATTGTATGCCTTAGATGCTGCACTAGATACCTGAAAACACTACTTATTAGGGAGACATTTCACTGTCTATTCTGACCACTCCACTTTGAAGTGGACCAAAACAACCTAAACTCTCTGACAAGTTGGTAAGTGGTCCGCTTTCCTTGACATATTGGCCTTTGAGGTAAAAACCATCAAATGTAAGTCTAACGTGGTTGCGGATGCTTTGTCCAGACGTGCAAATTTCTTTGGAACCATTGTCTCCTATCTCGATATCGGAAATGAACTGAAAGAACAGATCCGCAAAGGTTATGAGAGTGATCATATTTGAAGTCCTATCATTAAAACTCTACGAAAGAACTCTGTGTCATTTCTGGAATATCAAATGATTGATGATTTACTTTTCTTGTTGGATAAAACTGAAAAACGACTGTGTATTCCTCACCTAGAACCAGTCAAGAGTTTAATCATTGGGGAGTGTCATGATGCGGAAGGTCACTTTGGTTTCAAGAAAGACGTATGTCGATGTGCGTGAACGTTTTAAGTGGAAAGGAATGAAGGAAGATGTACTAACGTATGTGCGGACTTGTTTTGTTTGTCAAAGGAACAAACCCTCACATGAGATTCCGATGGGACTATTGCGACCGCTGCCTATTCCAAATGAGTCAGGTGAGTCTATTTCTACTGACTTTATTAGCCTCACTAAGAATTGAAACGACAACAGTCAGATAATGATCATTGTCGATAGATTCTCTAATTATGCTATGTTCATTCCTTTGCTTGCTGAAGCTAGAACCAAACTAATCATTCAAAAGTTTCAAATGCGATGAGTCTCTGAGTAAGGATTCTCCAAAACCATCGTATCAGGCAGAAACATTTGGTTCACAAGTCTACAATGACAAAAGTTTATGAAAGTCTAAAGAACTAGGTTGACCATATCGTCAGGCAGGCAGCCTGAAACGAACGGCCAAGTTGAGCAAATGAATCGTCTTTGCCAACAACTTTTGCGAATGCATGTCCGACCTGACCAGATTGATTGGGATGAGAACTTGCCCAAAATTGTTAGTGCCTGTAAGAACAGTATACATAATATTACAGGAAGAACGTCTAACACACTGCATAAAGGATGAAAGGCTAGACGTCTCATTGATGCATTAACAAGGGACCCGATGCAGAGGTAACCTTAGGTACGGGTGAATTCGCAATTTTGTATAAAACATACGTTAAGAAGGTGAATGAAAACATACAAAAAATCCAACTGAAAATGATTGAACAAGCCAGTAAACATCGTCATCCTTCCCAAATTCAAGACGAAGATCTTGTCTGGGTTAAGTCTACAGAGTTTTCCTTAGAAAAAAATGTGTCTCAGAAACTGCTAACTGTCTACTATGGCCCCTGGGAAGTTCTCAAGGTGATTGGAAATGCAAACGGACCTTCCTATCCTATCGATGTTCCTCTACACCTAAGGACATACCTTGTCTTCCACGCGTCTAAGCTGCTGCCCTATGTAGAAGGTGATAATTTCCCGAATAGGCCATCCATGTTCCCACCCTCTATGAATGAAGGTTATGAAGTTTGTAAACTTTGTGCCATTCTTGTCTGAAGTGCAGGCATCTTACCATAATTCTTTGAAAGCGAGGTCTTTGAAATCCTGATGTGGAATCTGAAGACAAAACTTTCGACTGAAGTCCAAGGAATTTTGCCCCAGTAATCCGTTTGAACGTTAGAAAAGATATTGGAACACGACTATTTTTCTACAGGTGGTAGAGGAAAACCTCAGAAACAATATAAAGCAAAGTTCAAGTCCCAACCTGCATCTGAAGCCAGATGGTTTAGTAGGAAAGAACTACTACCTACTGCTCCTGACATTGTGGCTGCATATGAACGTGGGTTGAGCGAAAATTGATGTATTTTCTGTGATGAAACTCGAAAACTGGGCCGACAAGAATGTAATAACCCATGCCATATGTCTCGTGGAATACCTGAGGGCCTGCTTGGCCACCCTCGGCCCAGGCCAAACAGGGGGAAAAAAACCACACACGAGGATTTAGGGCCTGGACGCGTGACAATTGACTTTTGTCAACTGTTGTGACACCAACAGTCAAAGTCCAAAGGTACCCAGCCCAGGCCGCCGGTCAAGCACACACACACTTGTTTGCATGCAGGTACCCAGACAGCATCAGGTCCAAGGGGAAGTCTGCAACTGTACACGATCGGGGCCCTCGGTTGTGAGGCAATCCGGATGACTGAGGGAACAGGACTCGAGGCCAGACAGCCTCGTCAAATGCTACTTAAGGCTGGCCTCGAGGTCGTCAAGCATTCAGTCTTGCTATGCTGCTTTGACGCTGGCTCGACTTTGACTAGACGCTGGCATTATGCTGGCTCGACGCTGGCTGTGCACTGGCGATGCCGACGACGACACAAGGTGGAGGCAGCATACTGGCGCTTCTTGTTCTGTGCGTGCTGACGTGGCGCTGCCTCTGGTCTACATTCCATGCTGATGTGGCGCTGCCTCTGGTCTACATTGCATGCTGATGTGGCGCTGCCTCTGGTCTACATTGCATGCTGATGTGGCGCTGCCTCTGGTCTACATTGCATCCTGATGTGGCGCTGCCTCTGGTCTGCATTGCATGCTGATGAGGCGCTGCCTCTGCGCCTCTGGTCTACATGGCATGCTGATGTGGCGCTGCCTTTGGTCTTCATTGATTAGGTGGCGTATGCCACCTATCTCGACTGCTGACGTGGCATTGTCCATGCTGTCTACATGAGGTGACTGGCTGCGAGAAGGAGGAAGATCGGGATCTGTGGATAAGGAGATCGGGTACTCACCTGAGGTTGACGTCGTCACTGGAATCTGCTGTGTCTTCATGATCTTCATGAGATAAAGTGCCACGTGGCACTATTGTGTGTGATCAGGATTACTATACTTGTTATCATCTACTGGTTGTTGATGTGGAGAGGGAGAAGCCTGGAGAAGGAGAGGGGTTTGAAGGGATTACTATTGTGTGATCTTTGATCATCTCTTCCTTCTTCTCCTCTGTCTGTTCCCCCTCCACTCTCTTCTTAATGGTAATGAGATACTGTTTGCGATATCACTGCACGATTTGGAGACTTTGTTGCAGATACTGAGACTACTGATGTTTGACGACTGCTGAGTAGCTGTCAGACTGGGTTCATTACAATATAAAGAAAGAACACCCGCCTCAACAGATAGGAGTGATGATAAGAGCATACACTCCTACCTGTCTTACAGGGAGCTACACCTGCTGGAAAGCGGTTCCAGCGTCCCATTGTCCATGGTTCTATATTATTTCTATCTCTGTCTTTGTTTTCCCTCCCCCTATACACAAAATTCTCCTGCTTTTTCCCTTTTATGGTCCTCTTAGCACAATAGTTGCAAACCCTCACCTGCTTCGGCTCTCTCTCTCTCTCTCTCTCTCTCTCTCTCTCTCTCTCTCTCTCTCTCTCTCTCTCTCACACACACACACACACACACACACACACACATCACACACACACACACACACACAGTCTATCTGTCTGTCTGTCTGTCTGTCCCACCCACCCACCCATACCCACCCATACCCACCCATACTCACCCAAACAGATGTGGCATTTCACTCTCGCTCACACAAGATCAACAACCATGAAAGAACTGCTGCTTTTATGCGTTCACTTGGGAATCCACCCAGAATTGATAACCATTTGCAGCCTTTAGGGCCTAGGCAGATGCCTCGACTGCTGCACGTAGATAATGCTTTGCAGTTGCTGCCATTGTGCAAGCTATGACTGAGGGGCCAAAAAAAAGTCTGCGATGGGAGTGAAGAAATGAGTGGAAGGCATGAGCCAATGGCGTAGAACATATTTGTGTGCATGCTGCAGCCTGCAGGCATTTCGAACTTGTTGAACACCAGACAGAAAGTCAGACCTGCTGTGTGCGGTTAAGAATGCAATTTACTCCAGGGTCCAAGAGCTTTTTGGGATGATATATAGAGAGCAAAAGGGAAGTCGAGGATACTCATGATAGTATTGCAAACATGATAAAAGGGTATTAAATAGTTTGCCGAGCTGCAAAACTTGGTGCCAAATTCACCACTGACATTTTCTCTTCTTCTTCTTCTTCTTCCTCTTTTCTTTTGTTTCTTTTTATAAGAAAAAACACCAGCAACAGGGGGTTGGGGGGGTGCTGATACGAGCAGACATCCCCTCTACCGCCACTTTGTTGGATGGCTCCGGTCCATTGGTGGGGAGCTGCACCTGCCGGAATCAGGGTCCAGCGTCCCTTTACAGATTTATTGTAATCAGCCAAGTAGCAAGTTATGCAGATTGTTATGGTGAACCAAATAGCATGTTATGCATGTCATGCATGTTATGCGGACTGATAAGCCGAAATTGAGATTAGATCCCGACCCTTGTACAGAGGCAGCTTCCTCGTCATATTCACGAGTGGGAGGGGGAGGGCCGTGCGAGGGCCGTGGCTGCGCACCCTGAGGTACACCCCTCTCCTTCCCTGGTGTTGTTGTATCATGGCTGTTGTCATGTGGTTGGTCCCGATGACCGGTTGATATTGAGAGCCGCAACCAGTGACCGACTTCTGTCCTCCCTTCTCTTCCAGTCTCTCTCCGTTCCTCTCCTTCGTTGCTGTACCTTGTGTCATATCTGTTGTCTGCAATGGCTCGTCCTGTGAGGGAGTGGAAGGCCGCATCCCACCACTGCCATAATTGCATAACCATTCGGCATGCTAACAGGCAGTGCTCTAACGTTGCCCGGGCCGGCGGTGGTAACCTGCCACAGTACGTGCAGATGGGTGACAGCAACCCTTTTTGTTGTCCATCACCTGCATTTCCAGGGGTGAGTCACGCTCCCATCTCGTGAGTAGCGTTTGGTTTATTGTGTCGTGGAGCTCGACGCTCTGTAGCCTCCTTTGACTGTGTAGTCCCAAACATGCATGGGTTTCGCGCCAGGCCATTCTCACCAAGACTCATCAGAAGCAAGATGTTAGATTCCCAAAAGCTCACAACTCAACAGTATAATGCCGCATAAACCTTAAGGCTGACTCAAATCCTAGACCATACGGAGGTAATACACCCCTTACCAGCAAAATGACGAGAGGAGTGAAAAAGCTACGCAACCCTCTTTTTTTCTTCACTAGAAAATCCTATTTAAACCACCAGTGCATCCAGGTGATCAGCCAATTCAACGGGCAGCTGCCATTTTGTATGTATGGGCCTGCCTGAGCCAGGCTAAATACATACATATGATCGAAAGACCTTCAGAGATCCATGGAAGGGTGTCGCATCTTGGCGGTCAAAACCACCAGTCCTTTTCTTTTTTGTTTTGAAGAAGATCAAACCTCTATTCGCATAGGGAAAGATTTGAGACCGAGCACCTCACAAACATCCCGGAGAGTAGCTTATTGGGGCCATTACGCAACTCCGGCTATGCCGGAACTGGGTCCAGCATCCCTTTCCATTAGAAACATTCTCCAAAAAAACATCAATGAAAGCTCGACAGGAGAGCAAAAGATGAGTTGACAAACTATGAAAAACCATACTGTGCAGAAATGCCACAGTAAGCCTGCATGCATTCATCAAGTACTTGACTTCAAAGCGACAACATCCCAGTGTTAGCCCCCTAAGGACTGGTGGTTGAAACCACAACCACCAGTCTTACTGAAGCTGTATTATGCTGAACCTCTTGCCAGCCTGACACTGAATTGCTGGACTGGCATGCAATCAAGCCAAGGGTAACAGGCTTTCGTGGGCCTGTACATCAAACCGGCCCACATGGCTGTGCCTGCGTTAAAAAGAAAAAAGACTGGTTTCAAGTAAGGAGTGCGACTTTCAAAAGTACACCCCCCCTAAATTTTAAAAGAGCTCCCTGAGGGCAGATGCCATGCATCTATCTCGCCTCAGAACTTCGGATGGCAGCACATAATTGCATTATATGTTTCTATCAGTTGATTATCTGTACACATCGAACAGGAATGAATGCGCTCTTTCATGAGAGAGAGAGAGAGAGAGAGAGAGAGAGAGAGAGAGAGAGAGAGAGAGAGAGAGAGAGAGAGAGAGCTTCACCCATGCATACATGAAGTTAGGTGTTATATTCCCCCTCTATCCCAATTCTAATATGCAGCAGCCGGTCTGGATGATGCAGGTAGATTCTAGTTAAGCAAAATGTTGCTATTTTTATGTGTTCATCCCTATTAATGAATCAAATTGATTTATCGCAAATGGGAGCATGCACGGTGCATTTCGGCAAGACCTATGAATGCACCAGACCACCTTTTTGCATTACATACAGTCATTGACCATATCCATTGATCCCATGTCAACAAGAAATGGGGGAAGATAGCAATCAAGGCTTTGGAATGATGTGGACGTAAGCCTCGACACATCCTTAAGCCATGCAATGGCATTTGTGACCTGCATCCAAACAGAGCAAGACCAGACGTCAACTCCTAAGCTTAGGCAATTTTTTGAACAAAACAGCATGTACTAAGAGTGAACAGCCAGGTGAGGGTATCTGGTGTACAAGTGCCTGTACTCATTGAGCAGAACAGGGCAAAAGTCCTAGAATGCACCCACCATCTTCACCATCCATCACCAAATTGGAATAATTGATCACCATCACCATAGTTTTCATTATGATAACCATCATAATTGTCCTTCCTATGACTGTCATAGTCATCATGCCAGAGTA
>BFEA01000157.1:1387812-1398883 GCA_003427395.1 Chara braunii | reverse complement strand
TAAGAGTGAACAGCCAGGTGAGGGTATCTGGTGTACAAGTGCCTGTACTCATTGAGCAGAACAGGGCAAAAGTCCTAGAATGCACCCACCATCTTCACCATCCATCACCAAATTGGAATAATTGATCACCATCACCATAGTTTTCATTATGATAACCATCATAATTGTCCTTCCTATGACTGTCATAGTCATCATGCCAGAGTAGAGGGACCTTTCCGAAGGAGACCACGTGCAAGACCAGTTAAAAAATGTGGGTGTTTCTTTGATTCGATATCGTTGATTAGAGGCAGTCAAAACAGATGGAGAGTGTCTGAAGAATAGGGCTTGAGTCGACGGGGGATGAAATGGTGGTCTGATGGAAAAGCTCATTGTGAAGATGGCAATGATGACCAATGACTTCTTGTGGAAAGCAGGAGACTGGGGAGTCGAAATTCAAGACACGGTCCCAAGCAAGGCCTATCAATTCTCTTATAGAAAACAAACAGGGAACTTTGAGGCAGCATTCATCCCAGTATGCTATTCCAACCCTAACGCTGTAAACATCCTTAACACGGACGTAGATGAAGTCACCCTCAACGTATACGCCCTGCGCAAAATAAGAGTGATGGGGCAATGTCCAAAGACCATTTTCAAATCAACTCATCCATGCAAGATCTGGAGTTTGACCCAGCAGAATGGGGATGGCAAACAAGAAAGAGAAAAGGAATCACTGACGTCATACCAGTCTCAGAGTACTCAGTCAAAATGGGATACACGATGCTACTCAAGACAAAAGATCCAGAAGCAACTACCAAACACAGATGGACGCGGCTAATAGGGGAGGAATCTGAAACGGTTTTCACCTTTGTGGTAGCAGTTGCAGTTCCCAGAGCTCGATCCCCAGACCTCGCCCTTACCTGTGTACAGTACCAGTCAACCCGCGTGTGCTTGAATCCGCGACCTGTGTCTTAAAAATCGCCTGTTTGTTGCTGTAGGTAGGGTGGTCGTTGGGTCTTGAACCGTAGGTCTGTAGGATAGAGGTCTTAGCAATCGTAGGAGTCGTAGCTGCTACAGTATTGAAACGTCAAGTCGTAGCTGCTACAGTACTGAAGGGTCAAGTCTACAGTCTTCTGGAAGGTCCGGAACTGACCGTTCGAAAGTCCTCGTAGGCAGTCCGTAGGCCAGTGGGCAAGTGGGCAGACTAACTCTGCCCAGTCAGCGGTACCCAGTCCCGGTCGTACTTTGTCAAGTCAGCAAGTACCATGTGGGACCGTGTGCACCCCGGGGTCCAAAGGCAGACCATTGACAATCCAAAGTATAAATCAAGAGGCAGCGTCAAGTCATTCCTTCATTCTGCCTGTGAGCCATGCGGCAGTGCTGCCTGAGCGTCTTGTGCAAGGGGATCTGCAGGTGCCCGTGGAGTAGAGGGCTAAGAGGAGGAAGATCGGTCATAGCCGATAGGGTGTGAGTAGGTAGGAGAGAGACGGCGGCCATAGCCGCCATGTCAGCAGTTAGTAGTGTTGAGGTGTGTGTACAGAGGGAGAGTGTGTGTGTGTGTGTGTGCATGTGCGGGATATCCAGGGAGATCCAAGGTGTGTGTCCGAATAAGTTGCTGAGAGTGTAAGTGTCGGCGGCAGCCGACCAAGACAAGTTTGAATCTGAGTTGTGTTCTTGCCTTCATTATCTCTGAGCTTGTGTGGGCGTGACACGCCAGATTAATCGTCATCTGTTTGTACGCATGATGAAAGCCGAAGTTGTCAAGTTTGATTGCATTGGTATCGGAGCTGGTTCCCGCTGTCCCATACCCGTCGTCATCATCATCGTCGTCGTCATCGCAATCGTCGCCACGTCAGCGCGCCAAGGACAGTCGGAGGTGGAAGCACCACGTCATCCGGAGGTGAAGGCTCCACGTCAGCACCTGGAAAGAGAGCGCGCCACGTAACTGCCCGTCCGTAGAGAGTAGGAGGGAGGTGCTGGTGCGCCACGTCAGCGTTCGCGCTGGTGCGCCATGTCAGCGTTCGCTGAACCGTCTTCCCGCGCGCCGTTCCGCCCGCCTTGTGCGCGTCATTGTTGCCGCGCGCTGCTCATTATCGCGCGCCGCCCCGCTGCTGCTACTTGCTACCGCCGTGCGCCAAGTCAGTAATTGCTCGCTGCTGCTGTTGTCACCACCCGCACTCCCGCCAAGAGCCGCGCCCCTGATCGCTGCTGGCTCATGCGGCAGTTTCCCGGGCGCGTGCCTGCTGCTGTGCGCTGCTCGTAGTCATGAGTGCCCGCTGCCCCGCGCGCTGCCCGTTGCTGCACACGCGCCCCGCTATTCGCTGTGCGCGTTGCTGTCAGATTGCGCCCCAAGCTCTCATGCTTGTCTAGCTGCGCGCCAAGTGCTCATGCGCGCATTGGGCTTGATTGTGCCCCGTAGTCGACGCGCCGCCCGTGCGCACGTCGACGAAAGAAGCCGCGCCAGGGAAAGAAGAGTTGTCGGCGGCCGAAGGGGAAGACCACCATCGCCGAAGTGGGAGATCACGATCGTGAAGAAGAGATCACCACGTTGGAAGAGAAGAGCTGCCATATCTGCTGTACCTGTGAAGAAGAGAAAAAGACGAAACGACGACGAACAAAGAAAGAGAGAGAAAGAGAAGAGAAAAGAAAGAAAGAGAGAGAGAGCGAGAGATTGGAGCACCTGTTCTCTTTGTCCTTTCACGCCCTCATAGACGAGGCATCCAGTTTCACCAGGTGTGATAATGATATGGTCGCATACTCCGCCATTACACCTTTGAGTGAATTCCTCAAAGCCCTTCGTGGTCGATTTGCAGATGTCACCATGGGGTCACTGAGCCCCAACTGGTCCAGTTATTCTTTCGCGCTATGCCCGAGACACTGCACGAGCACTTCCTTGACAAGAAGCAACAACCTAATATGACATATGATGCGTTTAGCAGAGATGCTGTTGCTTACTAGGCCCAATCTACGTCAGTTTCCACTTTCTGGCACAAGGACCTCGACAAGGGCAAAAAGTGGAAGGATCATACCATCTCAGGCCAAGTCAGGGAGAAGGATCACTTGATCCTTACTTTAGACGAAGGTGGTATGGAAGAGGTCCCATATAGTGAAATCGAATGGGGCCTGGACGAGTAGGACAATGGTATAGGCCAGGTGAGTACTTACGCTGCTGTCGCGGCCGGAGGGAGGTCACAAGGAAGGGGAAGAGGCCGGGGCCAAGGGGGCCAGGCCTCAGGTGGTCGAGGACAGGGCGACCAAGGGGTTGCGGCAGAGGAAACCGCCAAGAGGGAGGAAGGGGTCAAGGTCCCTCGCAAAACCATGCTCCTGCTAATCGATCACCTCCCAGGAGGGGTGAACGACACCCTGGTCTGCCTCAGGGCAGAACCTGGGAATCGCTGGGCATGGAACAGACTGTTTGGCAAAGGAGGATAGCTGCGGGTCAGTGCATTTATTGTGGTGACCCTGGGCACATTATCAAATACTGCCCAAAATATAGAGATGTCAGGCGAGCTGCTTCAAAGTCAGCAAAAGGCAACCGCCGGTAGGGGTAGCAACTGCCCTTACCCTTAGGCCATGTGGAGAAGAGTGCGCGCGCCATATAGAAACTCCCAACCCACATGAGCCTATGGCAGAGGTTGCTGGCCAGCGCCTAGTCAGCTGTCCAGAGACTGCTTGTGTTAGGGTCTCTCTAGGCGCTTCCCTCACAGGACTGGCAGAAGAGTTGAAGGAAAGAATGACAGCCTGGGCCAAGATGAAGAAAGATGGAAAAGGGCAGCTACTGTTAGTAGATGTAGAAGTCCTTATAGGCAGGGTATGGGCCCTAAGAGATAGTGGGGCCACCCATAGCTACATTAGTCGTAAAGCGCTGCAGAAGCTAAAGCTGAATCTGAAGGTCCAAAAGCTAGAAGAACCCATTGTGAGTATCCTCGCAGACAATCACACTATGCGAATCGAGGATTACATCGAGGGAGTCTAGGCGTACTTCCACCTAGAGAAAGATGGGAAGGTAGAAAGGGTTCTCCATTCCTCGACTCTCCTCGTAAAGGACAATCTCCCGTTCGACATGGTCCTAGGAATGGACTGGGGAGCACGAGTGTAGGCTTCCTAGTCCTTCAGGTGGTGTCAAGACTGCCCGCCTGTTTCATGTGTCAAGAGTAGATAACCCGCTAGCACATTGTTGTCTCAGTGCTCCCACGTTCGCGCGATTAGTGAAGAAGGAACAACTAGAGGAACATGTCTTTGTGGCCTACGTTAGGCTTGTCACTGAGCCTAAGAAAGAGGAACCCACCACCCCACTTATTGCCAAGTTGTTGGACGAGTACGCAGATTTGTAAGTATCTCCTTCAGGAGTAGTTCCACGTCCTCTCCAACACCACATTGAGATAGAGCCTGACAGTAAGATGCCCAAAGGACCAGTGCATAGGATGTCTCATAAGGAATTAGAGGAGCTGCACAGACAGTTAGACGAGCTCCTCAAGAAGGGGCGGATTATGCCCAGTTCGTCTCCATTTGGAACACCTGTTCTCTTTGTCCACAAGACAGAGGGAGAGCGTAGAATGTGCATTGACTACGGGGGTCTCAGCGCCGTTACAGTGAAGAATGCAGAACCACTACCCCGTATAGATGATCTGTTGGACCGGGTGCAGAGCTGGAAGTACTTTTCCAAGGTAGATTTGAAGTAAGGGTACCACCAGATAGAGGTTCACCCTGATGACCAGTACAAAACAACCATTAGGACTAGATATGGGCATTCTGAGTTCATAGTGATGCCCTTTGGACTAACTAACGCACTGGCCACATTCCAGCACTGCATGAATGACTTGTTTAGGTCGTGGTTGGATAGATTTGTAGTTGTTTACTTAGATGATATCTTGATTTTCAGCAAGACCCTCCAGGAGCACGAGGCTCATCTGAGCTAGATCTTGGAAAAGTTGCGCGAAGCAAATTTCAAGATCAATGCGAAGAAGTGTGAATGGGCCAAAACAGAGATTTTGTACTCGGGCCACGTTTTAGATGGTGATGGCATAAAACCTAAGGACATCAAGATCGTGGCGATCAGAGACTGGCCAACCCCGCGTACCCTCACAAAATTGAGGTCATTCCTAGGATTGGCTAATTATTATAGAAAGTTCGTGAGGAACTTCTCCGCAATCGCTGCTCCTCTTCGCAGACTGCTAAAGAAAGAGGCAATTTGGAAGTGGGACCAAGACTGTACATTGGCCCTGAAGAAGTTGAGGCAGGCCTTGATAGAGTACCCAATCCTCAAGGTAGTTGCCCCTTCCTTACCCTTTGTTGTTACAACTAATGCGAGTCAGTACGGTATTGGTATTGTGTTACATCAAGACGATGGCAATGGGTATAGACCCGTAGAGTTCATGTCCGCTAGATTGCCTTCAGAGAAGGTAGCGACATCTACCTATGAGAGGGAACTCTACGCTCTAAAGACAAGCATTAGACCACTGGAAAAATTACTTGCTTGGGAGGCACTTCAAAGTATATTTAGACCACGAGACCTTGAGGTGGCTGAAGACTCAGGCCAAGATGACACCTAAGCTTACTAGGTG
Source organism: Chara braunii (assembly GCA_003427395.1). Lineage (NCBI taxonomy): Eukaryota > Viridiplantae > Streptophyta > Charophyceae > Charales > Characeae > Chara > Chara braunii. The sequence goes on along the minus strand of BFEA01000157.1, from coordinate 1,393,343 downwards.
GGCCGCAGAGGTAGATCAATTTGACTTTGAGCTCAAACCAGTCAAAGGGAAGAACAATGTGGTTGCAGGCGCCCTTAGTAGAAGAGCCGATTACTTTGGAGCCATAGTTCACTATCTGGATATAGGGTCAGACTTACAAACATTCAGTAAAAGAATGTAGAATATATACCACATATATAAAATATATACAATATATCTATATACAATATCTACAATAATTCTCTATAAGCAGAAAGTCAGAGATGCGTACGCGCAGGACCCTATTTATAGCGATCTCCTCAGGAGAGTCAACGAGAACCCAACCAGTGAACCTCACTACTGCACCACTAATGGGTTATTTATGTTTGAGAAGACGAACGTCGTAGATCGGCTATGCATTCCCAACAGTGAAGAGATCCGTAGTTTGATCCTTGGGCGATACAAAAGGGCATTTCGGTTGGCAAAAGACCCTCGCCAACCTGATACACACCTACACATAGCCTGGAATGAAAACTAATTGCATAGTGCAGGTTTGCAAGCGCAACAAAACTACGACGAGAGCCCCACTTAGTCTCCTCAGACCCCTGCCTATCCAATTAGGACCCGAAGATTCTGTGTCTATCGATTTCATGGATACTGGGGTCAGGAGTAGGCATGGCAAGAGCCAAGTCATGGTTGTAGTTGATAGATTTAGCAAATATGCAGTTTTTGTTCCTTTGCCTTCTGAAGCACGAACTGATTTAGTAATAGAAAAGTTCTTGATGATTGGGTCAATGAACATGGGCTACCACTGTCAATAGTTAGCGACAGAGATACCAGGTTCACCAGTCAGAACTGGTAGGAGCTTATGAAGGTGTATAGTTCTAAGTTACTGATGTCATATGACCGTCATCCAAAGACTAACGGTCATACCGAACAGATGAACAAGATCCTGCAACAAGTTCTCAGAATGTACATTCGACCCGATCAAGTCAACTGCGATGAGATGCTCCCAAAGGTAGCCAGTGCCTACAATAATAGCGTTCACCTAGCCACTTGTCGCACTCCCAACGAATTACACAAGTTCTTTAGACCTCGCAGACCGTTTGAGGGACTGAACCGGGACCAGATTCAGAGGCTACCGCCCGGTACTAGGGAGTTCGCGTTACAGCATGAGAAAGAGATTGCTAAAGTGGTAGAGAACCTCGGGAAAGCCCAGCATAGGATGATAGAGCAAGCCAACAAGCACCGCCACCCGTCACAATTCCAAGTAGGCGACTTAGTTTGGGTCAAGTCTAAAGAGTTTGCTCCTGAGCTAAGAAAGGTAAAGATCCTGCTGATTGAAATATTCTCAGAGGACCCCGAATTTAGGCCGGCAGGAGTGAAACGGTTTTCACCTTTGTGGTAGCAGTTGCAGTTCCCAGAGCTCGATCCCCAGGCCTTGCCCTTACCTATGTACAGTACCAGTCGACCCCCGTGTGCTTGAACCCGAGACCTGTGTCTTGAAAGTCGCCTGTTTGTTGCTGTATGTAGGGTGATTGTCGGTTCTTGAACAGTAGGTCTGTAGGGTAGAGGTCATAGCAATGGTAGGAGTCGTAGCTGCTACAGTGTTGAAAGGTCAAGTAGTAGCTGCTACAGTACTGAAGGGTCAAGTCTACAGTCTTTTGGAAGGTCCGGAATTGACCTTTCGAAAGTCCTAGTAGGCATTCCGTAGGCCTGTGGGCAAGTGGGCAGACTAACTCTGCTCAGTCAGCGGTACCCAGTCCCGGTCGCACTTTGTCAAGTCAGCAAGTACCATGTGGGACTGTGTGCACGCCGGGGCCAGGGTCCAAAGGCAGACCATTGACAATCCGAAGTATAAATCAAGAGGCAGCGTCAAGTCATTCATTCATTCTACCTGTGAGCCATGTGGAAGTGCTGCCTGAGCGTCTTGTGCAAGGAGGTCTGCAGGTGCCCGTGGAGTAGAGGGCTGAGAGGAGGAAGATTGACCATAGCCGATAGGGTGTTAGTAGGTAGGAGAGAGACGGCGGCCTATATCCGCCACGTCAGCAGTTAGTAGTGTTGATGTGTGTAGAGAGGGAGAGTGTGTGTGTGTGTGTGTGTGTGCGTGTGCGAGATATCCAGGGAGATCCAAGGTGTGTGTCCGAATAAGTTGCTGAGAGTGCAGGTGTCGGCCATAGCCCACCAAGACAAATTTGAATCTGAGTTGTGTTCTTGGCTTCATTATCTCTGAACCTTGTGAGGGCACAACGCGCAAGATTGATTGTCATCTGTTTGTACGCATGCTGAAAGTCGAAGTCGTCAAGTCTGATTGCAAATCCAACCAAATCTCCAAAATTCCATGGAAGAAATTCAAACCGATTCATCTGATCAAGATTAGAAGTCTCCAAATGGTTAATCACATATGCTTCCCTGCCAGTCAATCACTGGCTACACATCACAAGAAAGAACAGTGACCCTAACAGCTCAGACCTATGCATAGTGTGTTCAGATCAAGAACAAGTGGACTTGATCCACTGCCTGATCCGATGCAAGGAAGCCACAAAACAGTGGGCCAGAGCCTCACACTTATGGGACCCGCTATTGTCCTCCACCTTCCCCGAACACCCCACCCAACTCCTCCTCTGGACTAACATCCCTTTCCTGTTTGAAGAGTGGACGTGGTCCGAATGATTTGCAAAGTGACACTACGGGCGATATGGAAGGAGAGGTCCAGCAGGATGCTGGACGATACCCAAAAGGGCCAAAACACACACAAGGTATGGATATCAACAAAGGGTATGATAGAAGCAGAGATGCAGTGCAAATGGAGAACGGAAGCTATTCAAATCAACCCTGATTCGGAACAGCAACAGTTGGCAAACTTCAAGAAGATCTGGCTGGCCGGAGGCAAGGTAGCACATATCCACTTGGACAGGCTACAATGGAAAGATTGGCGCAACTCAGACCCAGTACTGGGGATGCAGGGGACCATACAAGAGAGACACCAGAGTCCCACAAGACAGGAAGAGTGAAAGAGAAGCCATCAACCAAGAGGAGACAGGAGCAGGGGAAAGCTGCCAAAAGCAGCCTCAAGCATGCTAGACACGAGCGCCTCACTAAAAAATGTATTGGAAAATGGACTACAATCGGGGGTGAAGTGAACGGAAGCATGGAACAGACTGACTACAATAGTGTTTGCTCGGTTCCAACCACCACACACAACACCAACAAATGAAGCTGAGCAGGACACGACAGACTCGACAGACACGACAGACACTGAACAGGCTCAGAGGTCTCTGGACCCCCCAGTTCTGCAGCAATCTACCCCGCTGCCGGGCCCGGACCTTCTGGACCTGGATGAGAATGCACCATTGGACCTGGTACGGAAAAGAAAACTTAGACACTTGATTGAGTTGGGCTGTGACTCCGACTCCTTATCGCAAGAGGCTATACTCCTCATCCCTGTTCGAAAGAAAAACGAAAAATGGGTGGTGGGACTGCCTCCGGTAGAGAATGGCAGGCAGGGGAGGGTCACGTTACAGGGCTGGTCATCATTCTGGGCGGAGCCACAAAACAGCACATCTGAGGCAGCGGCCGACATTCTGCAGATGCATTTAGAACTTAGAAGGCCACGTTACAGAAAGTTCATCACCAGGGGCACAGGCCATAGCCTCGATCACAGCAGGCCCCAACAAAATAGCACAGCGAGTTGTTTTCATACGTTATGACCCCACCAAGGAGGCAGGCCTAAGATGGCACACTCATGCCCAACTACTGAACCTGCAGACAACCAAAATCAGGCACAGTGACACCTGGACTGAACAGGATGTTCAAAAAAATGTTTATGCGCCCTCCTCAGGTTGGGCCCCTTGGTGGGAAAGGCGGACTGGGACTGGGATCTGCTGCCGTGGGTTCGCCGTTAAGAGGCAACTACATGCTATGTAATACAAAGAACATATGAACAATTCAAGCAAGATGGACCCGGTCAGAGCGGTGTATGGGAAGGACAGTACCTGGAACCAATGCAGGCGAGCAGCAGATCCGGACCTGAGGTCCCTAAATGTGAATGGCTTGGCCTCATGCAAACCTGAAAAACAAAATGCAATCTCGGACTTAATGAGAGGGGTGGGAGGTAGTAACTGGCCAGATATAGTGTGTTCAGGAAACATACCTGCTGGACACTCCGGAACATAACCGTACCCACAAAATAATCTGGCCATACAAGGCCTTTAGAGCCCATGCCCCAAAACCGGGTAGTGTGGGGGTAGCCATCTGGATTCCCCCCGAGTCCAGGGCGGACCCAGTGCATTGGGTGGTGGATCAGGAGGGGGTTTGATGGGTGTCCATCTTGGTCATGCTGGAAATTATGCATATTGTGTGTCTACGCCCCCAACACTGTAAGCGAGAGGAGAACCTTTTTTGAGAACCTCAGGACGCAAATCCCGGATGGGGTTCCAGTTATCATAGCTGGGGACTGCAACGCAGCCCCGGATCACTGGATGGACAGATGGCGGACGCCGTCCCCTGCCCCGACGTATGTGGAAGAGGATGAGCGGATAATCCACGAGTTATGTCTGTCGCTAAAAGTTTTCGATTCCTTCCGGAGGCTAAACCCGGATACTAGGTTCTATTCGTGCCTACGGAAGACTGGTACTAAGGGCCAGTCGAGATCTCGCATAGACTTAATTCTGATCTCGGAAGATATGGCAGCATCGCTGCTACTAGCAGCAATCTTACCTGCCAGTCCTTACCCGGGCCTTGATCAAAAAATGTGTACGGTCATTTTGTCGTTCCGACAAAAACCTAACCGTGGGCCTGACTTTTACAAACTCAATACCTCTATCTTAAGACATAATACCTTCCAGATGGGGTTCCGGTTATCATAGTTGGGGACTGCAACGCAGCACCGGATCACTGGATGGACAGATGGCGGACGCCGTCCCCTGCCCCGGCGTATGTGGAAGAGGATGAGCGGATAATCCACAAGTTACGTCTGTCGCTAAAAGTTTTCGATTCCTTCCGGAGGCTAAACCCGGATACTAGGTTATATTCGTGCCTACAGAAGACTGGTACTAAGGGTCAGTCGAGATCTCGGATAGACTTAATTCTGATCTCGGAAGATATGGCAGGATCGCTGCTACTAGCAGCAATCTTACCTGCCAGTCCTTACCCGGCCACAATGTTACCCCCTGGCCGCAGCCGAGTTCGGCCGTCGGCCGTGGCCGGGCCCCCCCCGGCCGCGGCCGAACGCGGCCAATAATTTCGGCCGAGGCCGCGGCCGATCGGGGAGGGGGTTTGGAGGGCGGGGAATGGGTTTCGGGTCAGGGGGGGGTCCCCCTACCTCCTCGCAAAAAAAAAAACATAAAAACTTCGAAAATGAGGGGGTGGATTTCGATTGACTATTTTTTTTTGATTGATTGATTGATTGATTGATTGATTGATTGGTTGATTGATTGATTGATTGGTTGGTGGGGGAGGGGTCCTCCCTCCACTCCACGGCACGCGCACACACACATACCTCTCTCTCTCTCTCTCTCTCTCTCTCTCTCTCTCTCTCTCTCTCTCTCTCTCTCTCTCTCTCTCTCTCTCTC
>BFEA01000157.1:1293106-1319461 GCA_003427395.1 Chara braunii | reverse complement strand
AGCTAGCGGGATTGCATAGGGAAGTTCGCGCTCGTTAACGCGCGCTCTTGCGCACAAGGGGGGAGTCGCGCAAGTTACCGCGCACACTCACTAGCCAGCGGGATCGCACGGGGGAGCCGCGCAAGTTGCCGCGCACACTCACTAGCTAGCGGGATCGCTCGGGGGAGTCCACGCGCACTAACGCGTGCTCTTGCGCACAAGGGGAGTCGCACGGGGGAGTCGCGCAAGTTGCCGCGCACACTCACTAGCTAGCGGGATCGCACAGGGCAGTCGCGCAAGTTACCGCGCACACTCACTAGCTAGCGGGATCGCTCGGGGGAGTCGCGCAAGTTACCGCGCACGCTCGGGGGAGTCCGCACGAACTAACGCGCGCTCTTGCACACAAGGGGGGTCGCACGGAGGAGCTACGCGAGTTACCGTGCACACCCACCCGCTAGTGGGATCGCACGGGGAAGTGCGCGCGCATCACCTCACGCACCTGCAGACTCGAGCGGGAAGGGGGGCTGCGCACTCACGAGACAAGCTGGGTGAGCCGCACGCACGAGCACACTCCTACGCACTGCAAGTCGGGAGAGGCGGAGAGCTGCGCGCACAAGCGCGCACTTGCTTGCGATTAACCAGGACGGGCAGGGAGCCGCGCGGGTGAGCACACACCTGCTGCGCGCGCGGGCGCGCTCCTGCGCAGTGTGCGTCGGGGACAGCAGGGGAATCCTGTGCAGCCGAGATGACACCCTAGCCTGCTCACTCCAGCGCGTTAGCGCTTGGCTGGACACCGTGGATGGGGCATTGGGCACAGTCGGGGCACGGCCAACCTGTAGCATCCGGACACCCCACAAGGTGGCATCTTTGGGCACGCCTCTGGATCTCCGGACTGAACTGCCCCTCTGACCGGGCTCGGATCACCAGGCGGCGCAGATTAGGACACATTCGTGATACCAGGCGGACTGGGCTCCTCCAGGACACAGTTGGGGCGGCGGTCGAGACGGGCTTTTCTGGGGGTAACGTGCTTCACGAAGGGGCATATTCGATACTGGAGGGGGCATATTTCAGACGGAGGGGCACGTTCCAGACAGAAAGGCACATTCCTCGACGGGGGCGCATTCCGTACCGACCCTTTTGAGGAGCGATATTTTGAACCGGGCCTCCGCGAGGGGGCACATTCTAAGCAAGGCTCTCCGGGAGGGCGCATTCCGAAATGGGACTCCGAAGGGACACTTTCCGAACTGGGCCTTTGAAGAGGTGCATCCCGAACCCGGGCCTACGAAGGGGCACGATTCTGAACTGAAGGGGGGCACTTTCCGAAGAGGCTCTCACCGAAGAGGTACCTTCCGAAGGGACACATCCCGGGCACGCCACTCCGAAGGGGGCACTTTCCGAGTGGGCTCTTATCGGAGGAGCACATTTCCACAGAGACACACTCCAATACAACTCCGCGAAGGGGTGCTTTTCGAACCAGGCTCTACGAAGGGGAATACGACTCCGCGAAGGGGCACGTTCTGGACCAGGCTTTTCAAAGAGGTATTTTTCGAGCTGGGCTTTTTGAACAGGTACTTTTGTGAAGCGGGCCTTCCGAAGAGATACATCTGAACCGGGCCTTTTGAACAGGTACTTTTGTGAAGCACGCTTTCCGAAGAGGTACATCCGAGCCGGGCCTTTTGAACAGGTACTTTTGTGAAGCGGGCTCTCCGAAGAGGCACATCCTGAACCGGGCCTTCCGAAGCGGCGCACTCCGGACAAGGGGACTGCGCGGAGGTATGGTCACAATAGACCTCGAGCTCTGGCCCCGATGGGCAAGGGAGGCAACATCTAACACCGAGAGCTCCAGTACGGTCCCTTGGGATCGGCGGGCGCGATACAGGCGTCATCCAGTCGGGAGGAGGATTAGACCACGTCTGTTGACCAGATCCGTGGGCACTCAGACGGACTTTTCAGACATAGGGGCGAGATGTACGACAGAGGCTGGGACTAGTGTAACACATCCCATCGTTTTGGACTGAATGGAATCACTTAACTTATTCCTTCCAGACATTGTCTCGTGAGTCCGTCGCGCATTCGTCTCGGTCTGCTATGATCCTTGTTTTTGTGGATGTGGACTGACGTGGCTTGTGCAGGTTACAGGAGCCCCGACCGACCCTCCCGCGGGTGACAGACGCGGCGCGAGGCATAGGGTTCGGTTGGTGAGCCGACAGACCCAATCTACCGGTCGACACCGGTACCACATCCCCACAGCCTGTCTACTTCTGAATGTCAAGGCCTGGAACCTTCCCGAATTTCCATGGGTCTGCTGCTGCTTGGGCTTTTGGGTCATGACTTCTCATTTGTGATCATGACTTTTGACTGTGGACTGTCTCCCGCCTCTGGGACATGACTCTTACTGCCCCCTTACTCGTGGGATGTGACGCTTCAATATGATTTTTCATTCTGAGACGTGACTCTTGCCCCTAAGAAATGACTGTTTACTGGGTTCCTGTTGGACTGGACTCCTGAGGTGCCCGATTATGACTTTTCTGAATTTGACGAGCTCGGTCTCTCTTAACCAGGCCTCTGACCCTGAGACCCGAATTTGGGGTCTGGATCGTGGAAGGCCTTTCACTCTCGCCGGCCTAATTTCAAAGTCCTCTGAGAATTATCATTTTTTTTTGTCTACTATGTTGATTCATCTCCATGCTCGTTCATAATAAGATACAATATTCGGTGCTGTTTGAATCAACTCTTCTCTGGTAAACCAGCGATCTTCAGTTGGTTCTTGATACGCAAATCTTGCCTTATACTGTCCCTGGAGTCTACCTTTATGTCCAATTCTAAATGTATCTTCAACAATAATTTTGTCCACACCATATTTCCCATCCATATCAGGTGGTATTGCTGATCTTCGATTGGGAAACATATCATTAGTTACACAAGGTAGAAGTTTTGATGCATGGAACACAGGATATGTATGCAAATGTGGAGGAATTTCTATAACATAGGATGGTCCGTCCACACCCCCTATCACATCTAATACTTGCCATGGTCCTCTGTAGGTTGGTAATAGCTTCTGAGAAATATTCTCTTCAGGGCAGGGTTGCCAGGCCGAACGTACGGAGGCCCCTAAGCCGACCCCCGAATGTTCGGGCGTTTGGTTCCCCGTACGGGGCCCGAACTTGAAGGGGTTTGGACCCCGCAAAAAAATATGTTGCAACTAAATATGATTAGTTTTTTATGAAATTTGTTTTGTGCGTTCTTTGTGATGTAAGGTATCCCCCTCTTAATTTTGAAGCCATTCTGTTCAGCCCAAAGAAAAAGAAAAATCCTCAAAGATGGTGGTGTCAAAACTTGCTTTCCCACTCACTAATTTGTTTTTTCTCTCTTTTCACTTTTTGTTTTTCCTTTATTTCGGGGCATGAAAAAAATATATATATTTTTTAACTTTATTTGTAGATTCTCTATTATGTAAGATACACATATATAAATTTTCATGGCATTTGTCACAGCCAAAACAAAATGAAAAATCGCCAAAGATGGCAGTGTCAAAAACGTGCTCGCCACTCAACAATTTCATTCTCATTTGATTTTTTCTAATTTTTATTAATTTTTATTTATTTTTAGTATTTGATTTTTATTTCAAATTTGGTAAAGAATTTGGATGTGACGTTGAGGCAAATGTTGTTTAGTTTATTCTTCTGCATAACATATATTTTTTTTTCAGATTTTTTGGAATCCTTTTTTTTTTTGGGGGGGGGGGGGGGGCGGGGTTCGCGTTCGGGCGAACGGCCGAACGCGTCGAGAGGGGGTGCCGAACATTCGGGCGTTTAGGTTCGGGCGTTCGGCCCGTCCCGAACGCCGGCAACCCTGCTTCAGGGATAAATTCTTTAGATTTTACCCACACCAAATATCATACAGCAAATTGAAAGGGTCGTCGATGCTTATTTGCTTGCTCTACCGTTTGATGTTGTACTTTAATTATATTCTCCTTAAACCACTACTACCTTTCACGGGCAAACGCAAAGTCCATCTAGTAGCCTACTCCTTAAAACACGGGGCCTGGGGCAAGGTTGGACGCCGACAGAATAAAAAAGAAAAAAAGAAAAAAAATAAAAATTTCAAATCCAGGAACGTCGGGGAAGCCCCTCACGAGGGTGGAAGTTGCAAAGGCCTTTGAGGAATGTATCTGGCCACTTTATGCAGAAAAAGTTTGCTTTTCTGTTTTGTTTTGATTTTGTTCCGATGCCGTTTTAGTGCCCTGCCAGCCAGGTAAGGCGTATTTCTGTCTCCATGCTGTAGCATCCTGTATCATCCATGCTGTAGCATCCTGTATCCGCCCTCAATCACAACATAAGGGAGCTTTTTTTTGTTTTGTTTTTTTTCCCCTGTGTTTGTCCCCTACACGCCCTCATAGAGGGTACAATCACACGGGGACCTCATTGAATGTACTTGGCAGTTATCGTGGCGTTTGGCATGTTTGCTTTTTTTTTTCTTTTTTTTTTCTTTTTTTTTTCCCTTGTTCGTTCTTGGATGAAACTCCCCCGGCTCGGCAAAACTCGGTGCGCTGTGAAAGTCAGGCTCGACAAAAACAGGGTCGAAGGTAGTGGTGGCTTAACTTTAGCTATATCTTTCTGATATTGCAATGCAAATTCTCTGGTTCCCGGCGGAAGTCTCTACAACTGACCAGACAATCTATGGGCCTTCAAGGGCTCTATCCCAAATGTAGCTCTATTGGTGTTCTAGAAGTCGACAAATGCACACAGTTGTTATAAGCACTAGCAACTTTGGACATATGTTCATCCCAATCGATCTGGCCGGGACGTATATACATACGCAGCGTTTGCTGCAGTACTTTGTTCATTTGTTCTGTCTGCCCATTGGTCTCAGGATGCCTTCCTTAGGACATCGTTAGTTTAGAGCCATACACACACATCAGTTGCTACCAATGCTCACCTGTAAAGCGAGAATCTCTATCGCTTACAATGGTTAGGGGATGTCCATAGTCCTTCACCCAATGATTAAAGAATTCTCGGATCACCAAATCTGTTTTAGCTTCTGCGGGAAGTGGCACAAATACAACGAATTTGCTAAACCTGACAACTACGACCATAACCTGACTTTTCCCATTTTTGCTTTTGACTTTTGTGTCCATAAAGTCAATGGACACTGAGTCTCCAGGACCTGACGAGATAGGCAAAGGTCTTAGTAGACCAAAGGGAGGCTTTGTGGAACTCTTATTCCTTTAACAAACTTGACAACCTTGCACATATGATATGCAGTCATGCTTCATTCCAGGCCAGGTATAGGATCGTAGGAGATTAGCGGAAGTCTTTTTCCATCGTAGGAGATTAGCGTAAGTCTTTTTCCATCCAAAATGGTCTTCTGTGTCATGACATTCACCCATGATCAAACTTTTAATTTCTTCTTTATTCGGAATACATCGCCTATCATGTACATCTGTCTTTCTAAACAATAGTCTTTGGGTAACTCGAAAGTCAAGGACTTCCTGAGGCACTTCTTGTACTTTCTTTAATAGAGCGCCATAGACAGGATCGGTAGCATATGCAGACTTGATCTTTTCTTGTGCCTACATCCAAGTAGGTTACTATTGCACCGAAAAAGTCAGATCTTCGACTGAGTGCATCAGCAACTACATTGTATTTTCCTTTAACACGCTTTAGTTCAAAGTCAAACTAATCAATTTCCACAGCCCACCTCGTCAGTTTAGGTGTCATTCGGGCTTGCGTTTTAAGCCAGCGAAGTGTCTCATGATTTAAGTACACTTTGAAGTGGCGGCCTAGGAGATAATGTCGTCAATGATTCAAAGCTTCCCGGAGAGCATATAGCTCTCTCTCATACGTGGAAGCGGAAACCTTCTCATTAGGTAGTCGTTGGGACATGAATTCAACTGGCATGTACATATTCCCATCATCTTGTTGGAGTACGACCCCAATCCCATATTGACTAGTCAGTTGTCACAACAAAGGGCAATGACGGGTCAACGACTTTAAGTACCGGATAGTTAATCAAACACTTTTTTCGGACGCTTAAAGGAGGACGCATAATCTTGGTCCCATTTCCAGATTGTTTTAGTAATTTGCGTAGGGGAGCAGCAATTACTGTGAAGTTCCTTACGAACTTGCGATAGTAGTTGGCCAAACTGAGGAACGATCACAGTTCCGTCAGCGTACGAGGATTGGGCCAGTCTCGGATGATTGCTATCTTTGCGTCTTCCGGTGTGATCCCATCTCCATCGATAATGTGCCCGAGATATAAGACTTGACGCTTCGCCCACTCACATTTTTTCGGGTTTAACTTAAAATTTGCCTCACGCAACTTATTTAGCACAAGTCGAAGGTGCTCGCTATGCTCACTGAGACTTTTTCTAAAAATGAGAATATCATCTAAATATACAACGACAAACTTGTCAAGCCATTCAGGAAAGAGATCATTCATACTCCGTTGAAAGTTCCAGGTGCATTCGTTAGACCGAACGACATCACAATAAACTCATAGTGCCCGTACCTGGTCCGAAACGCAGTCTTATGCTGATCTTCTGGTTCCACTTCGATCAACTGATAACCAAACTTTAGATCAATCTTAGTAAAGTATTTGCAACCTTGCACTCTGTCTAATAAGTCATCAATCCGCAGTAATGGCTCAACATTCTTAATTGTTATATCATTAAGACCTCTATACACATGTGTACCCCGCCATCTTTCTTCGACACAAATAACACTGGCGCACCATAAGGCGAAGAACTAGGCTTAATCCAATCCTTTTTTTACAACTCATCCAGTTGTGTACGCAGTTCATCCAATTCTTTAGGCGACCTCCTATAGATTTGTCCCTTGGGGATCACCGGGCACAGTCTCAATCCGGTGCTTAACGAGTTGATCCACCACTCCACTTGGGGACTCTATCACATCTGCATTTTTTTTCAACAACTTTTCAATTTCTGAGGGTTTGGATTCTTCCTTAGGGTCATCTTCTTTCACTGGGCGCACATAAGCCACAAAAACTTGATCAATCAAACCATTTCTTTTTGCATGACGGGCAAACGTTGGGGCACTCATACAACAATGAGCTAAGCTGCTTTCAATACCCGATTCATGATACAAACGTACTTTCTTCTTTCCACCTTGGGAACTAGGAAGATAACGTGCATGCTCTCTCGGTTTTATATCTGCATCAACAACTTCCCCCCAATAAGTTCCTAGAATAATGTCAAAAGAGAGACTATCCTCAACCAAGAGAGTCAGAGAGTGGAGAACACGTTCTACCTTCCCCTCTGCTTCTAGCCGAAAGTATGCCCTAACCCCTTCAACATACTTATCAACAACCATTTCTCTATTGTCAGCTAATTTACTAACTATGGGCTCCTTTAATTTTTGTACCTTAAGCCCAAGACGCAACTTGTGCAAACCTTTCTTACTTATAAAGCTGCGGGTTGACCCACTACCAATTAAAGCACCAATCCTGATCTTAGTTACCTCGATATCTGCTATAAGTAACTGCCATTTTTTCTTTTTCATTTTGGTCCAGGCTCGACGACGAGTGGTCAACTCATCACCCAAGCCAGCGAGGGAACCACCTAGAGAGGTACTAACACAAACAACCTCTGGACAACTAACTAGGTGGGGACCGTTTATCACCGCAGTTTCTGCCATTGGAGCCTTCGGATGGGAGGATGTTAGTCTGCTTGCATCCGAAGCTCCTGTAGGAGCAACTGTAATACTCTGGGCAAAAAGGAACTATGTGGTCGGGGTCACCACATCTGCAACACTTTCTCGCGGCCTTTCTTTCTTCCCAAGTCTTTTCATCGATCCCCATCTGCTCCCATCGTTTGCCTATGGGAATACCTGGATGGGGGGGATACGGCCGCGTATAACCACCTCTTCCTCTAACCCATGTGGAGTTGGGACCTCGTCCGCCTTGCGAGGGACCATTGCCCCTACCACCCACGTAGTAGCTACCTTCGCCACTACCCCTCTAGGCAACGGGTCCTCGCCCTCCACGACCGCGACCTCCTTTCCCTCTACCACGACCTCTACCTTGTTGTCGCCCTTCCCCGCGGGCTGCAACGGCTGCATAGTCCCCCTCCTGAACTATTCGGCCGTTGACGTCCCCTTCCAAACCATAATCTATTTGTTCACATGGTAGGGACTCTTTTCCTCCTTCCTCAAACGTCAGAAGAAGGTTATCTTTCCCAGGTATGTTTCCTGAAATGGTTTGGTTCTGCCACTTTTTGCCTGCTTGCAGGTCTTTCCAATCGTGACAGTAATTTGCTTCCATGAGGAAGCCAGGATGATCTACAACGATCTTGCTGAACTTTTCATAAGTCATCCCCTCTTCCTTTGTGCGGGGATATAACTAGGTGTGAAGCGGTTCGGGCAAGGCTCTAGCAAAGTTGTTCAAGATCTGTGTCGTTGTTAACCCATGTTCAGGGCATTGCAGAATTTCATCCATGGTAACCTTAAGTGTCGAAGCACTCTTCCATTTCCTGTCAGCTATGTTGAGGATTAAAAACTTTGTCCTACGTGCAAGGTTCTTGTCTTCAAATCTTTCCCGAAGTGCTTTGAAGAAGTTTTCTATTCGGGTCTGTTGAGAGTACCCAATCATAGTCTGACAATGTGCTTCTTTCTGCAGGGATATAGCAAAACTCATCGTGTCACCGTCCATACACGAACTTGCCATAAGGACTCTATCCCAATATGAAATCCTCTGCCCATACAGGTGAGTTTTTACTGCTGCTTGCCAGTGGAAAATGCTTTCTCTCTCTTACCTGCGTAAGTCCACGGAACCTTCACTTTTATCTTTTTAGTCTCCTCCGCTTCTTCTCTTTGCATCCCCTTCTTCTTTCTATCTCCATCTCCATCTCCATCTCCATCTCCATCTCCTCCACCGCCACGGATGATTTCCGCAATTATGGCGGGAGTAAACTTTTTGCTGATCTGCTCATCCAGTTCTTCAATATACGCTTTCATGTGTTGGTCTATCTCTTGGGCAGATCTCTGCAGGAATGTGTTCCAGACTCCTTCAAATTCGAACTGATGGTGCTCAATTTTCTACACGGTCTTGTTTAACGCAGCGAACTCTTGCTTGGTGTGGAGAACAGTCTCAGTTAGGAGGGAGAGTCGTTCTTTAGTAGCTGTTTGTTTCTCTTTTTGTTCTCGTAATTCACTTTGAATCTCTCCCCCTCTGCTTGCATTTTTCTCTTTTCTTCCATTTCTTGCCTTTTTGCTGCCAGCATTTTATTATGTAACTCTGCCCATTTTTCTTCCAACAGTTCTTTTTCTGCTTCATCTTTAACTGCAACCAATTTTGCAATAAAGTAATATTTCTCCTCGTCTGTTTCCACAACCATTTCACCTTTATATCCATACTACCCTAACCAGTCCAATGCTTCTAACTGCATAGTAGAAATTCCGCCAGACTGGCTACTCTCTCCTCTTTCAGTCTGATGTCTGATTAACCTTTCCCCTTCGTCTTCGCGTTCTTCCTCTTCTTCAATACGCTTCAATTCTTCCTGCAGCTGTTTTTCCATCTTCTCTCTTAATTCTTTTTTTATTCTCTCTTCCTCTACTTGGGCTTTCTTCTTTACTTCTTCCTCTTTTTGTTTCTTTTTCTCTTCTTTTTCTTTCTTCGTCTCGACCAGGTGGCGATCTACCTCAGCCTGCTCTGTAGTAGAGAGTCCGGGCTTCACCGTTCCGGATCTCATCATCATATGGGAGGTGCACATCCTCCTGAAGCCAAGAGGGAAGAAGAGCTGGAATAGTGGCCCCAATTAGAAGTAGTTGATTAGGATCTGGGCGGTCTACTAGGTGGACGATGCCACCATCCCATACATGACTAGAGGGAAGAAGAGCTGGAATAGTTGCCCCAATTAGAAGTAGTTGATTAGGATCTGGGCGGTCTACTAGGTGGACGATGCCACCATCCCATACATGGGGTAGTCATCCATGGTGGAACAAGCACAGGAGTACCTCCATTCGTCCAGCTAGTAGACCGCCCAGATCCTAATCAACTACTTCTAATTGGTTGGGATCTGTCTTAGTTTTTTTTTTTTTTAATTATTATTTCTCAGCTGTTCGCTGCTCTTCAGAGTTCAATTTTATATTAAACGCTGCCTGGCTGGATTTTTTTTTTTACGAGTGCTGACTGGATGGACTCAACTCACATTCGAAGTATACTAACACTTTGTTGCAGACTAGACCACAACCTGCCAAAATTGCTATTCACCGAATCCCAAGACAGTCTGACTCTACTTCGTAGCTTGAGCCCAACACCAATCAACAACCCCCTTTAGACCTCAACTGCTATCCTGCTGATGTTGACGACTTGTCCACGACTTCGACCAGACAGCAGCAGCGACCACCAGGACTATGGGAAGGTACCTAGCACACACACAATCAGCATGCGAACAGGTCTTATGGAGGCAGAGGTTCTTCTCTGATATGTCGTCCACTGATGAAGCTCCACATACGCTCCGCGCTCCAGTGCCACTCCAATCAGGTACGTAATCCTCCACTCAAGCCCCTTCTTCTTCTGCACTCTTCCCTCCAGATCCCTCACCACTTTCTCTCTCCTCCTCAAAACTACTTCTCTCGCCGGCCTTATGCTTGCCAGTGAACTCCAGTGAGTGTAACGAGTGTAGCTCCGATACCAAATTGCAATGAGCCTCAGAGATCATCACACGATTGAGTGCTCACACTAGCATGCATGTCACACTTTGCACATAGATGTGTAGTAGAGCAGATAGCGCAGCTCAATTATCATAACCAGGTTAAAAAGAGAGGATCAAGAGTTCAACTGCTCAACAAGATTACAAGTCTTCTTCTATCATCAAGAGTCTCAGCATCTGCGCTCATCAGCGCTTGCTACCAACACCAAGTTCAACACTCTTCAGGTAAGTATCAACTATAGCTCACTCTTTCTCTCTCTTATCTCTCTCTCACTTTATGGTTCTGGTCTTCACTCTCCACAGTCTTCTTCTTCTCTCACATGCGCACTCCCTACTACTAACACACACATGAGGATCAACTCTGAATACTACTCACTGATCTACTTCTACTAACTACTAACTAAATTGCTTCCTGGTGCTGGCGCAGCTATGGCTGCCTTCTTCCCTGCCAGCGCCTACTTCCTCTCTCTCATCTCCCTCAGCACTGCTCTCTGGCATAGCGCAGCTCCCACACTAGCGCACAAGTGCACAAGCACTTCCACACTGATGTGAACGAGCATCTGCCTGAATGGTAGGCTGGCCAGTCCTTTTGTAGTCTTGGAATGCACTTCAACTCGTGCCAGCCTCTGCTTCTTGGGGCCTGACTGGTTCCGGTACCACATCCCCACGGCCTGTCTGCTTCTGAATGTCAAGGCCTGGAACCTTCCCAAATTTCCATGGGTCTGCTGCTGCTTGGGCTTTTGGGTCATGACTTTTCATTTGTGATCATGACTTTTGACTGTGGACTGTCTCCTGCCTCTGGGACATGACTCTTACTGCCCTCTTACTCGTGGGATGTGACTCTTCAATATGACTTTTCATTCTGAGACGTGACT
This sequence comes from Chara braunii, assembly GCA_003427395.1. Taxonomy (NCBI): domain Eukaryota; kingdom Viridiplantae; phylum Streptophyta; class Charophyceae; order Charales; family Characeae; genus Chara; species Chara braunii. Next base: position 1,307,938 of record BFEA01000157.1, on the reverse strand, counting down.
CTTGCCCCTAAGATGTGACTGTTTACTGGGTTCCTGTTGGACTGGACTCCTGAGGTGCCCGATTGTGACTTTTCTGAATTTGACATGCTCGGTCTCTCTTAACCAGGCCTCTGACCCTGAGACCCGAATTTGGGGTCTGAATCGTGGAAGGCCTTTCACAATTACCGATCTATGGAATAAATTGCTCGGTGCACGGGCCTGTATGTGATTATCAAATTAACACAACGAGTGCATTTAAAGATTCTTTGCGTTTTTGGCATTTTGCACATCTTGACAAAATTTAAGTCGTACAAGTGGAATTCATCACGGACAGTAGTAAAAAATGTTGACTCTCCCATACGTTGCAGCCAAATGATAGTTCTAAGGACAATCAAACACATTTTACGACTCATTATCATGCATCTTCAACAACCTTGGGGTTCTTGAAAGGTGTGTCTCATTCCTTCCCTTCATATTCAGTGGAACTTAGACTCTCTTCTCTCAGCAGGTCACAAATTGAAACTGCCCATGGATTGTGCTTCAGAAGCTGATCAGTCACATTCGCGGCTTAAGATGATCAGTACCTGTGGCATATCACCAGGGCATTACACAATGTGAACCTGCTGTAGTTTGCTTGAGGAAAATCGGCCCACTGTGTCCCTAATCGGGCCGCTACGATTTCCTCGACTTTCCTCAGAGCCCCATAAAACTCAGAAACTATAGAATGGTTCTTCAATCTGCCTCCTGTTCGAGGTGATGAGAGCGTTTTCTTCTCAGCCTGACACATAACAGACTTGCAATACAAATGCGGAAAGATCTAGGTGAAGCACATGCGAGCATCCGTCTTTGGAAGCAGAGGTGCTATCATCACGTTTTCATGCCGCACGCCACTGACAAATAGTGCTATCTGATTTTCCCCATTCCTGTGGTACTACTGGCAGAGCTATAAAAGACTTGTTTTCTATCTGGCTGGCGGAGTGTTTTTCGTCAGGCTAAACAACTAGGCCTCCAACTGCTCCAAATAGAGTGGCTAGCCCCAAAACCGGGGAGCAAGACCCTGAACTCAGTCCCTATGGTGGTGGTGGGCCATTCCCTGTGATGGTAAAGCCGGTGGTGGTGGGCATTTGCAGTCTGATTGAGCCCTTTCACGGCCTTCACTTGAGTGGTTTGGGCATTCTTTGAAGTGGATGCAGTGGGCATTGGCTATTTCAGGATTTTCATTTTTCCAGCACGGACCAATCCCAAATACCTCATGTGGGGCCCAGCCCACTGGGGCAGGCCCTTGTCCGAGGAGAATAACATAAATGAATTTTGCTGCTTCCAATTTCCAGGCTTTCAGGCCCTATGCTCCTCTGTTCTTCTTCAGCGCTCAGGTATCATCATTACCTGTACGTTGCTCCCTGATAATTGCACACCTCATGAACTTTGTGAGCCTGTTCAAATGCTCATTCGTTCTAATGAGGCAGCAGAATGCTGAGGGCCTCCCACTCCAGGCTAGGAGCTGGACATGTTCTAGGGCAGCACTTGGCCGCCCAGACCCTTGCCAAGGTACCCCAACCGATTTTGAGGGCCTTGGGGAGTAGGTTCCCAGACTGGCATGTTGTATTTTGAGTGCTCTGAGTCTAGGTGTGTTTTAAATTTCCCTCACAACAGCCCCAATTCCACCCAGATGAGTAGATTCAGAATTGAAGCAGCTTTTGTCCTATTGCAGACCATGAGAGCACTTGAGTTGAGACAGTCGAACATTTGAGCAATCTTGAAATCAGACAGTTTATTGGTTTTCCTTGAGGCAGGCGTTCCATTTGTTCTTGCAGCTCCCCCTTTACTATGCCTCGCACGTACAAGGCTGCCCACATTGATTGTGGTTCAGCGGCAGCTGCCCACAACCCCGTGTGCCTGTGTCTTGTCTATTCTCAGTCCAGCCTATTCAGTCTGCTTTGCTTTCAATTGCGTGTGAGTATTTTCTCTGTTCTGAGTCCACGTGTACATGCATTTTTGTCTGTTGTCAGTCCAGTCTTATCCCATTTGCTTTGTTTTCGATTGCAGCGGAAGTCTGTTCTATGTTTGGATCTCTCCCAGTGGGTGTCAGGTTGCATTTGAGTCACATTGTCATTTCTGCTTCATCGTCAGTCAGTCCTAACTGATTTGAGTCTTCCACTGTGTCACATTGCATCTCTTCTCCATATTGGTGAGTGGACTTGAATCGCCAACGGCTCACTCCGGGCATGCATCAGTTGGTATCGAAGCATCCAATTGGGAATACATATTGGTAGATTGACAGATTGCTAGATAGCAGATAGACAGACAGATTGATAGATTGGTTGGTTGATAGATAAATAGATTGGTTGGCGGGGTGGTGGGTGGGTGGGTGGGTTGGTGGGTGGGTTTGTTGGTGGGGGGGTTGGTCGGTGGAGGGGTCGGTCGGTGGTTGGCTCAGCCACGGGGCGTGTCGGTCAGTGGCTGGGTTGGTTGTTGGTAGGCTTGGTTGGGGGCCGGTTGGTCAGTTGGCGGGTCTGTGGGCTGGTGGGTTGGCCGGTCGGCGGGTCGATCGGGGGGCAGGTCAGTCGGTCGGCAGGTCATTCATGGGGGGGTTCGGTGGGTGGGTGGGTCGGTCAGTGGGTCAGCCGGTCAGCTGGTCGGTCAGTTTACCCACCGGTCATCTGGTCGGTCATCTGGTCGGTCAGCTGGCCGGTCAGCTGGTCGGTCGGTTGGCCAATCAGGTCGTCTGGCAATCGGCTGGTTGATCAGCCGCTACATCGGCCGGCCGGTTGTTGATTGGTTGGTTCGGGGGGTGGGTGGTCCGCTGGTCAGCCGGTCGGCAGGTCGTTGGCTGGTTGGTTGGTTGAACGGCTGGTCATTGGTTGGCTGGTTCGGGGGGTGGGTGGTGGGTGGGTCGGTCTGTCGGTTGGTTGGCCAGTTGGTCGGCTGGTCGGTCGATCAGTCATGTCGGTCTGTGGGTTGTTTGTTTGTTTGCTTGGTTGGTTGGTGGGGTTTGTGGGGTTGGTTTGTGGGTTGATAGCTTTGGTTAGTGGTTAGTGGTTAGTGGTTGGTGGAGTGGTGGGTTGGTTGGTGGGTTGGTTGGTGGGTTGGTCGGTCGGTTGGTTTGTGGGTTGGTCGGTCGGTTGGTTTGTGGGTCGGTTGGTCTGGTTGGTTGGTCGGTCGATTGGTTGGTTGGTTGGTCAGTGAATCGGTTGGTTGGTTAGTTGGTCGGTCCATTGGTTGGTTCGTAGGTCAGTCGGTTGGTTGGTTTGTTAATTTGTTGGTTGTTTGGTTCGTTGGTTGGTTGGTTGGCCGATCCGTGGGTTGGTCCGTGGTTGGCTTGTGGGTGGGTGGGTAGGTGGGTGGATCGGTCGATGGGTTGCTTGGTTATGCTGGTCGGTTGATGGATTGGTCGGTCGAGTTGGTGGATTGTTTTTGTTATTATTTTGTCCATTTCGGAAATTCAGTTATGGTCAAGTTGCATTTTTTTTATTATCCCCTCAGTCAAATTCTCTCTTTGGTTGCTCGTTTCGACCGCATGGGGTTGGGGAAATGCTGCCCGATTTATGAATGTTCGCCCCGGCCTACCGTCCCTTATCATCAACCTCATCTGGTTCTCCTCTTCTGGTCACATTCTGGTGCCATAGCTGACTTTCACCATTCGTAAGTGATATCGTTTTCCACACCACAAACAACTGCGATTTGACACGTCCTCAGGCACTCATGCCATTGTGCCACGTTAGCAGCCAGCTGTCAGGTCAGCGTGACAGCACTACATCACATCATCAGTCTGATGTCAGGTCAGCAGCACCACATCACATCAGCAGTCTGATGCCAGGTCAGCAGTGCCATATCAGTTGTCTCATGCCACGTCAGCAGTCCCATGTTAGCAGTCTGATGCGAGGTCAGCAGTAACACATCAGCAATCAGGTGCCACATCAGCAGTGCCACATCATCTGTTTGATGCCAGACCAGCAGAGCCACGTCAACAGTCGGATGATGAGTCTGCACGCCTCTGCAGTGAACCATGGGTGGCCAATCCAAGACCAAGGCTGCTAAGAAGGCACTGGCTACTCAGACCAGGTTTGAGATCTACCTGGTGAGTCAGCAGAAACCAACATCGCACGCATGGCGCAATTGGCAGCTGATTTTCAGTGGTAGAGGGACCTGGCTGTCACAGCCCAAAGAGACAACAAGAAGAGGAGGCAGCAGTGGTACGGGCCGCTGTATACAAGCAGAGCGACACTGACATTAAGGAGGTACTTAAACCACCAGTACTTGTTCCCCCCGGTGCACCCAAAAAAATGAACCGGAGTGTGGCTGGCGCCACCAGCCATTTAGCTCCAGTAGTTTGTGTGCCAAAAGTTGTGGCGCGTGCATGGCTGCCGCGGAGAAAATGGCTGGAAAAAGTACTGGTGGGTTTAATCAGGAACAGTGATAAAAGTGGCAAGAAGCTAGAAACTTATTGTCTGAAGGCGAGTCCGCTATTCGGAAGCGCCTCCAAGGCTGGTGCGAAAGAGTTGCCGCTGAGGGACACATTGCACAAGACAGAGCAAATCCCACCGCTGGCATTCTCTCCCAACTCTTGCAGACCTATGTCCAGCAGCAGGAACATATCTACCCCCAGGCCAAAGATTGAAGCAACTCAAAGACAATCAGGACACTGTGTACTTGCATCCTGGATGCCTTGACAACCTCTTAGTTTGTTTGCAGACAGTGGAAGCACACCATCAACATGGCACCTTCAGCTGACCGAATCTCCTTCAAGCACCGCCTCCAGAAGTTGCAAACTGTTTCAGTAAAAGCACCAAATCGCAATGAGCAGGCCAAGTTTGAGCTGAGCAAAGAATTGCAAGCGTTGAATTCAGACTTTGCGAGCCTCTTTCTGCGGACGCAGATTCAACCTGCGCGCCAAGCTTCGCCGGGACGCCAGTGCGGCGCTTTTTCTTTTTGTCTGGCTGGCGGTGCCAGCCATTTTGGTCTGGCAGCCAGGAGCCATTAAACTTTTCGCGAAGTTTTCGGAATAATTTTGCCTGGGCAATGCACTGGCAATTTAAGCAAAATACGCGGCAACATCCAGCATTGTCTTCTTCAAGTGGCTACTACAAGCTGCTGAGATGGAGAATGTTCTACTCTTCGACGACTAGAACAAGGCTATTGCAACACAGTGGTGGAAGGAACTCTTTCACCATTGGGCTATCTTTCTCACCATGGGCCAACTGAGCTTTTCATCATCTGCGCGCATTGCAAGTCCACAGGCGACTGCCGGTCGTGGCTTACCAATCTGCCGCAGCACCGTGGCGTCAAACCAAGCGATTTGCACACCAAGTTGACCTGGGACCAAGTGCAAACAGCTGGAAAACACATTTCATAGTCAAGAAGCTGGCGAGGGCTGCCTCCAACAAGGTTCTTAACTTCTTAGTACTTGCTATGATGCAAGAAAGTATGGCCGCTATGCAGTGGAGTGGCAGAAGATCGTTGCAGTACCTGACCTTCATATACCTTTCTTTCTTTTCTCTCTCTCTTTTTTTTTTTTTTAAGTTTACACCGGTGCTGAGCCGGCAACCGGCCGGTTGAGCTACCCCGGTCCAACCGGAGCCGGACCAGGCCAAGGGGGTAAAAAAAGTGCCCAAATATCTTCTTTTTTTTTTTTTTTTTTCCGGCAGATTCCGACTGCGCTCTTCAAGAGCTGTCGGAATCCGCAATAAAATTTCAAGGTGCAATATTTTTCAGGGGGCTTCCAGAGGGGGGCAGGGGGTTATTATTGACATATTCAAGCAACTATGGCTTCCACGGGGAGGGGTCAAGTAAGCAAGTTCACTTATCCAACCCCCCCGTGGCTGGAGCACTTCGTGGAGTGTGTCATTTGATATTGATACCCCACGAGCTGAACCAGATATAATAGGAGGAGGTCCTTGCCAGAAGTTATGGCTCTTCCAGAGTATAACTCGACAGCAGAATAGTTATGGTTCCAGCTTTCAGCTCGTGGAGGCGGAGCGTTTTCTGTTTGTTGGTTTGTACATAAGGTGAGTTATCAGTCCGGAAGTATCTTGCCTGACAGTCTGTCCAGATACATGTAGTGGAGAAAGGTCCATTTGAGATTAGATCGAGAGAAGAATATAGCTTAGGTCCATTCTTGGGATTGCACCTCGGATGGCTCTGACATCACGATTCCAAAATCCGAACCCATAACTTTTTCCACAGATGTTTCCACAGATGGCAGGGACGTTGCGGAAGGATATAATCTCAGCAGAGCCTCATCACAAGCATAGTGTTCCCCTCGTGGCTGAGGGTGAAAGAGCATCAGATGTTGCCAATGGTAACTGGTCCGTTGGACCACAAGATGAACTGGAGAAGGGTCCTACCCGACCCACATCTTAAGAAAAATGTGTGGCGGTTCTCCGCTGCTGATCTGCAAAGATCAGCGGCGGATATCCTCTGCCCGTTTTTCTTAAGAAATGGGGTCCTTGCCGATCTTTGCCGCTGATCTGCGACGATCGGCGGCCAAGATTGGCCACTTTTTGGCCTTGAAAAATCCAGGCCTACAGGAACCGGTTTCGAAATTGCGGGGCAGGGCCCACCCCGACAAGGCCTCGGAAGCACATACGTGCTGACAAAAAAAAAAATTCAGGCCCCAGCGAAAATGCGCTGGGGGAAACCGGGAGGGAACCGGCTCAGGCCACCGGCCGGTCCAACCGGGAGGAACGCGGATGGGGTAAGGGTCTCCGGTCCATCCGGGGACCAGCCCTGGTTTACACAAAGCAACATTTCATTGATAGATTGCAAAACGAGGCCGGGACCTCACAATTCGACCCAGTGTTATACTGGAAGCATCAGCCAGTTTAGCTTATGACGAGATCCATCCCTCGTCCCATTCTGGAAAGCAGGTCCAATTTCCCCTGCTCAAAATCCCAGCCTGCTATTCCTCACCCTCCAGCAGCCACTCAACCGCTACAAGTTGCAACTGATTGATTTTGAGAAACTCGTCAACAAGGACAACGAGATCATTCAGTCAGATACAGCTGTGTGTAATGGAAGGTTTTCACACCCTCAGCAAAGTCACGCAACTTGTTAGGAGAAGGCCAAGTCACACCAACATTATACAGCAGTGGCAGTCTTTTGAGCCAATGCTGCAGGTGAACAATCTTGCTGTTACGTCACAGTCTGATGGGGACTTCTTGGCAGTAGCTCCGGAAAGTTTCAAAGCCCAAGTTAAACGGCAAGGGATGCACTTCTTCTTCAACCTTACCTGGCAGTGCGCCAAAATCCCAAGATGCGCGTACCCCTATGGACTATCCGAACAGGCATACTAGTTTCACACTGAGAAAAAGTTATGCTTGTGGTGTAGTTGTCCTTTTCCGTTTCAGCCGACTGTGAGGACAAGGGTTCTGCTGCGCAATGCATTCAACAGCGTCGACAGGCCAAGGCTAACCAGGGAAACTGAGGACCGCAGGGGACGATGCGACAACATTCCCCAGTCCGCCATATACAGCTTTGCAGCTGGCAGTCTCCCTAGTATCCAAGGAATCTGCGGTTGTCAGCAACTCTTTAACTTTCGGAGATTGTTTAGTTTAGTTGGCCCCTGGGTTGGGGCATCCTTTCCTCGCCCCGAACCTCTTGCTTGTGTAGGCTTCAGATCGGCGGCCCAGCCCGTACCCGCGCCATGAATTTCTGGAGATGGTGCTTCACGGTCTAAAATGGACACTTTAGAGTCCAGACCCTTTGGAGCCCACGGATTTCGATTGGTTACCCCTTTCCCCCACGGGTGAACTGCCCAAGCTACACTATGCTGCTTTGCCCGCACGTGTACCGGAATATTGAACATCGCAGCACCGACCCTATCATCACTCACCTTCAGTCACATCTTGCCAGGGCAGGGAGGGCATTTCGCTCACAATGCTATTGAGGATATGCGCGATTTGCTATTCAGATAGGGAAAGCGGCCTGCAGAGCTTTGCTTGATTGTGAAGTTTCACGAACCTTCATCAACCAATCTTTTGTTACTATGGCAGGCTTGCGGGATAGAGTACGTAGGAAGACCTGCCCCGCAGTGACATGCCCCGCAGAGGTTATCTTGGCAGATGGCGTGACATGGCAATCGCTTGACCAATGCCTTGACTCTATGCCAGTTAATTTCATGTCTCAAGAGGTTCTCCGAGGGATAGACCGTTGCCAACGGTTTACTCCGGGAATGCATTGCACAGTAAATCAACATGATTGAAGGGAGACAGGCTGATGTGATGAGAAGCTTTCAGTAGATATGATGTTCCTGTTGCAAGATGATGATGAACCATAGCCCGTCACCAAACCATTTGAGATTCACGATGGTCTTTCCTTGCACTTTCCTGAACAGTCACAAACATAGACTCCGGTAGTTCATCACAAGCTCTCTCTCTCTCTCTCTCTCTCTCTCTCTCTCTCTCTCTCTCTCTCTCTCTCTCTTTGTATCTATATATAGCCAAACAAAGCTGCCCGGTAAACCGTAGGCAGAGAGGGAGACGAGGACAACAAACGAGGGGCTGTGGCAAACTGTTTCGCCGGAGTTTCACCGACTCATCCGGAGGCTGAACCCTCAACAGTCTGCAGAATCCCCTAACTGATTACACTGTACGTGATAATCCACCTTAACCCCGGCTGTGGTTAAGCATCAACGACTGCACGACAACTGATACCCTGAGGTGGGCACCAACCACTGCCCTCAAGGTACCTGTGACAAAAATCAAAGCAGACTATCACTCACACACACCAGATGGAAAACTCTACAGACTAAAAAGTAGGCAGAGGGGGAGAAGAGGACGACAAACGAGAGGCTGTGACAAACTGTTTCGTCGGAGTTTCACCGCCTCATCAGGAGGCTGAACCCTACTATTAGTATTATATATATACTATATATGACATATAATGCACTGAAAAAATGAATCAGGGTTTCGGCTCACAGGAGAGTGACCATCATCCCCTATGATGAACATTGGGCCAGCTGATTCATTCAGACATAGTGCAGTTTTAGTCTATCAAGGCTTAGGGCAGAATCTTCCCTCAGCTGCCCTTGCGACATGGAGGGAGGGACGCTGACGTACTGGTAAGGGGCTGAGGATGCTAATTTTGCCACCTGGATAAATCTCACTGTATGACAATGATGACGGCTGTCACTTGTGCCTTGATCATGGTCATAAAGGCATTGCACAAAGAGTACCGACCTAAATAAATGCATGTGTGTGTCCGTTGTCATGTTCCCTACACACACACACACACACACACACACACACACACACACACACACACCTGTCTCTTATACACATCTAGATGTGTATAAGAGATCTGTAGTAGAGAGTCCGGGCTTCACCGTTCCGGATCTCATCATCATATGGGAGGTGCACATCCTCCTGAAGCCAAGAGGGAAGAAGAGCTGGAATAGTGGCCCCAATTAGAAGTAGTTGATTAGGATCTGGGCGGTCTACTAGGTGGACGATGCCACCATCCCATACATGACTAGAGGGAAGAAGAGCTGGAATAGTTGCCCCAATTAGAAGTAGTTGATTAGGATCTGGGCGGTCTACTAGGTGGACGATGCCACCATCCCATACATGGGGTAGTCATCCATGGTGGAACAAGCACAGGAGTACCTCCATTCGTCCAGCTAGTAGACCGCCCAGATCCTAATCAACTACTTCTAATTGGTTGGGATCTGTCTTAGTTTTTTTTTTTTTTAATTATTATTTCTCAGCTGTTCGCTGCTCTTCAGAGTTCAATTTTATATTAAACGCTGCCTGGCTGGATTTTTTTTTTTACGAGTGCTGACTGGATGGACTCAACTCACATTCGAAGTATACTAACACTTTGTTGCAGACTAGACCACAACCTGCCAAAATTGCTATTCACCGAATCCCAAGACAGTCTGACTCTACTTCGTAGCTTGAGCCCAACACCAATCAACAACCCCCTTTAGACCTCAACTGCTATCCTGCTGATGTTGACGACTTGTCCACGACTTCGACCAGACAGCAGCAGCGACCACCAGGACTATGGGAAGGTACCTAGCACACACACAATCAGCATGCGAACAGGTCTTATGGAGGCAGAGGTTCTTCTCTGATATGTCGTCCACTGATGAAGCTCCACATACGCTCCGCGCTCCAGTGCCACTCCAATCAGGTACGTAATCCTCCACTCAAGCCCCTTCTTCTTCTGCACTCTTCCCTCCAGATCCCTCACCACTTTCTCTCTCCTCCTCAAAACTACTTCTCTCGCCGGCCTTATGCTTGCCAGTGAACTCCAGTGAGTGTAACGAGTGTAGCTCCGATACCAAATTGCAATGAGCCTCAGAGATCATCACACGATTGAGTGCTCACACTAGCATGCATGTCACACTTTGCACATAGATGTGTAGTAGAGCAGATAGCGCAGCTCAATTATCATAACCAGGTTAAAAAGAGAGGATCAAGAGTTCAACTGCTCAACAAGATTACAAGTCTTCTTCTATCATCAAGAGTCTCAGCATCTGCGCTCATCAGCGCTTGCTACCAACACCAAGTTCAACACTCTTCAGGTAAGTATCAACTATAGCTCACTCTTTCTCTCTCTTATCTCTCTCTCACTTTATGGTTCTGGTCTTCACTCTCCACAGTCTTCTTCTTCTCTCACATGCGCACTCCCTACTACTAACACACACATGAGGATCAACTCTGAATACTACTCACTGATCTACTTCTACTAACTACTAACTAAATTGCTTCCTGGTGCTGGCGCAGCTATGGCTGCCTTCTTCCCTGCCAGCGCCTACTTCCTCTCTCTCATCTCCCTCAGCACTGCTCTCTGGCATAGCGCAGCTCCCACACTAGCGCACAAGTGCACAAGCACTTCCACACTGATGTGAACGAGCATCTGCCTGAATGGTAGGCTGGCCAGTCCTTTTGTAGTCTTGGAATGCACTTCAACTCGTGCCAGCCTCTGCTTCTTGGGGCCTGACTGGTTCCGGTACCACATCCCCACNGAGAGAGAGAGAGAGAGAGAGAGAGAGAGAGAGAGAGAGAGAGAGAGAGAGAGAGAGAGAGAGAGAGAGAGAGAGAGAGAGAGAGAGAGGTGTACACACGTGCACAGAAATCCACAACGAAGAGCAACGATTTTCCTGGATGCCATATTTGAGTGCGCGTGTTGTAAACTGTCACCACAACCACCCCTTTCCACCCAGAAGAGTAGATCCAAAATTGAAACAGATCTACCTCTATAGCAATATTAGTGAACAACATGAAGCACACTAAGGGCATACTCACACTAGGACTTCTCTACTTCTTTATGAACGTAAGTGCGGTCAGATACATCCAGATCCAGCCGTGAATGTGGCCAGGTACATTTCACATAGAAATAGTGTGAGTAGGCCCTAAAATTGTTATATTGCCTTTCTTTTCTTTGTGCAGTCTTTTCTTTGCTTTCCTTGCTTCTTTTTTTCGGGCGTGGATTTCTCTTTTATTTCTTCTCGGACCTCCTCTTTTACTGTGCCTCTCGCATGCAAGGATCGCCACTTTGATTGTGGTTGAGCGCAAGCTGCCCACCCCAAGTGCCATAACGGCCCACTTGCACACTATGAAAAGGAGGCAGTGTAAAGGGGGAGGCCCCGGAGGGGTATTTTTGCTTGTTCTCTCTGTGATAGTCTTTTTTTTTTTTTGCATGACGTACATGTGTGTGTGTAGTTTTAAAAGACCCCAGATTCTCTCTCTCATTCCCTTCACAAATCATCACAAGCCATCCATGACGAAAAAGTATAGATAAGCAATATAATAGAAAATGCAAGGTTGGCCACGTTTGTGTGGTTCAGCGCCAAGTGCCCACACACCCGTCTGCCGCCAAAGCGGCACACTTGCACACATACATACATATATATTTCAAACCGTAACGGGATGGAGGGCAGAAGGCAACTTACCTAAGACAGAAGACTACTCCAGCAAGAAGGCACCGACCTGACCCCCTCAAAGGTCTGAAAAAACTTGGAGAGCGTTCCGCATCGGCCCACAAAACCAAAAACTCATTTACCGAAAACAAACAAACATAACAGCATTGGCATTCCCGACATTCATCTCAAACTAAACACTCGCATCACTACCAAAGAGGAGGAAGAAGATAAGAGACAACTTACCTAAGACAGAAGTCTCCTCCAGCAAGAACGCACCGACCCCCCCTGCTAAGGTTCCAAAAAAACTTGGAAAGCCTTCCACACCGGCCCACAAAACATACATTCCCCCCAAAGCGAACTCGTGGCCACCCGTAAACACCCAAACAGCCCATGCTCTAAAGCAGGGCAAAAAAGAGGCCGTGTATAATCAACAAAACCAACAAAAGTGTGTGTGTGTGTGTGTGTGTGTGTGCGTGCGCACGCGCGCGCGCGCGCGCGCGCGCGAGAGAGAGAGAGAGAGAGAGAGAGAGAGAGAGAGATGCACGCACACTGATACAGACAAACAACGAAAAGCAACAGTTTCCTGGAGTCCAGAGAATATATGGAGCTCAAATCAGGAAGTAGAAGAACATACAGGGAATGAACACTGAAGACTCCGTTGCAACTCGGAACTACCAGAGAAAAAATAGAAACTCTCAAAAGAGAGCAAAACAAAACAACAATAAAAACGCAGTTGTATGACACATAAAAATAGAAGCAGTGGGCCAGCCGCCTAGCTCAGTTGGTTTCGCACGCAAGTGGCATTCAGGAGGTCGCGGGGTCAATTCCCCAAGGCCCCCTGCGGCGTGCTTGGTGTTCACCTGTTGAGATAGTCGGCTTGCCCCCCCCCCCCCCCCCCYCCCCCYGGTCGGTGTTGGTAGGTGCTGCCATTCTTCGCAGGGGGTTAGATACTATATATGCTAGACGTAGTTATCGCCATGTAGTCACATAGTGTGAGGTATATTGAGAGAAGAATATAGCCTTTTTTCTGTAAAGAAACTTAAAAAGAAGGGCAACGGCATTGAGATATCATCATTGAACTGACCGGCCCCAGTTAGTTCACTCCCCCTGGTCGGTGTTGGTAGGTGCTGCCATTCTTCGCTGGGGGTTAGATACTATATATGCTAGACGTAGTTATAGCCATGTAGTCACATAGTGTGAGTATATTGAGAGAAGAATATAGCCTTTTTTCTGTAAAAAAACTGGAAAAGAAGGGCAACGGCATTGAGATATCATCATTGAACTGACCGGCCCCAGTTAGTTCAGAATGATTTTATTCTGGTCATCTGATTGTATCTGGATTCGAACTTGGGTCTGTATTTCAACAGTTTGTGAGTGTACAAACTAAGCGGCCTGCTGGTGAGAGAAGAATATAGCTTAGTTTTTTTCTTTAAAGAAAAAACAAAAAAACAAAAAACAAAAACAGAAGCAGTGAAATGGTCTGGAGGCGTATACATGAAATAGTCTGCAATGAAACTGGTTCTGTGCAATTGCAAGGATCGAGCCCCTCGGAAAGGCTGCACGGATCGAGCCCCTCGGAAAGACTGCACGGATTGAGCCCCTCGGAAAGGTTGCACCCGGCCTATGTAAAGGCGGGCCTCCAAAAATCGGTCTCAGCCTGCATAAGGGCTGTGTGAACTGAAAAAGGGGCCCTGAGGGAAGTTGCTGCATGCAGCATCTTCAACGAACCGGTAGGGCACAACCCCCAGGTGGTTGAAGATGCTGAGGCCCAGAGCTGACGCAGTTAGGCCCTGGGCACATTCCGGGAGGGGGCCAGGGTGCAGGTACTGGGACAGGGCACAGCCTGTCCAGCCAGGCCGAGTGCCTCGCAGCCAGCCAGCACAAAAGGGGGAGGCTGCCTCATTCAGACATTCTGACTGGCTGGACGCGGCAGTGCTGCTGGAACGCGCACTAGTGTGAATGAGCGCCAGTCCAGAGCGGTAAACGGTGATGGCACAGGCGTGAGGAAGCTGCTAGGCGCAGCAGTCATAGCCGGGCTGCGGACGACTATAGCCGGAGGAGGAAGGCGGAGGTCCTTGGGCGGAGCGACCGCGAAGGAAGTCAAGGAGAGGGGGTGATGTGATGAGTCACTCACCTGGTGGACGAGAAGCAGACCGCTCGTACGGAGTCATCATGCGTTCTTCGGGCAGATGATCTTCATTGGTGACCTGTTGTAGAAAGGTGTCTTGGTTGTAGGAGCTGGGCACCGAGCGCCAATATAGGAGAGCGACATTGTTGACATTGGTGATTGGAGGCGAGGAGAGAGCTTTCATTATTATGTGAGTTCAATGCTTTGCTCGCGCTTGCAATCCACTTGTGCCACGTTATAAAAAAATGAAAAATTGCTCAGTTTGGACTCAAAGTTATCTGGATGCTGCAATCTGGTTTATTGTCATTTGCATTGCTCATGTCCTTGCAAAATTCTCTCTTCAAAAGAAAAAAAAACAAAACAAAAAGACATCGGTCCATGGACTCCATGGGGTTTTGCATTGACTACTTGACAGGACTCACCTCAGTAGGCAGTTGCACGCTTTGGCCTTTCTTGACTTCCAATGAAACAACTGCGGAAAGTGCTGAGCTTGAATATACTTTTATATATTGTCCCAAGTACTGCAGACGAAGCCAAACATGAAGAGAGTGAGAGGCACCAACTGGGAGCTTAAGACACCAAATCGTTCAATATTTCATAATTTCAATCGGAACAAACTTTCATGTGCCACACGAGCAAAAGATCTCAGATTCACAAAACTTCTGCTCTGCAGAATGCTACCAACCCACATCATGGAGGAGATGTTTCATCATGACAGAATCAGAACATGATACCAGCTCAGAACTTGCCCAATCATTACAGAAACGATCAAAACTGAAAGATGACATAGCAGTGGTACCATACACATCATGTCAGGGTTGTCTCTCTCTCTCTCTCTCTCTCTCTCTCTCTCTCTCTC
>BFEA01000157.1:1254497-1276215 GCA_003427395.1 Chara braunii | reverse complement strand
AAAACAAGAAAAAGAAACAAAGTTCTGAACGTGATTGCAGCTGTATACATTCTCAGAAGTGTTAGTGTGAGTGTGCCCTCAGTGAGGGCATCTCAGCCCCGTCGCCAGGTTGTCAGATTCCAGAAACTCAAAAAAAAAAAAAAGACAGGAACACGGATTCGGCCGTGAAAATGGCAAGATACGTTCCCGTAAGTGCTAGTGTCAGCAGGGTTACAATCCTCTGAGGGAACACAGCTCGAGCAGATCACGGATTCAGATTGTCAGATTCCAGAAAAAGGAAACAAGAAAAAAAAAACGAAAACACGGATTCGGCCTTGAAAACGGTTGGATACATCAGGGTGATAATCATCTGGGGAAACACAGCTAGAGTAGATCACGGATTCCGCCCTGCCTCGTTGGCAGGGGGCACATAACAAACAAAAGAGAAATAAAAAAAAGAAAACAACGAGTTCAGAATGTGACCGTCTTCGTTGTAAGATGCATTCAAGACTGTGAGCACGGCTTCCTAGACTACCCTGCCCGACATCATTGCAGTACAAATACCTTTTTTTTTTTTTTTTCTTTCGTGCACGGGCAAAAGAAAATTACGATTTTTGGGACATCGCCGGCCCTGTGTCCGAACCCCGAAAACTTCGGGTACTTGCCAGGACAACGTAATTTCCCAACACTGGCGGAGCTATTGGTGATTTAACCCTGGGACAATGCTAGAGGTGCTGGTATAGACAGCCACCGCTAGCATCCCCGACCAGCTCCATCTATTGGTGGGGAGCAACACCAGTTGGAAACCGGGTCCAGCGTCCCTCACATTTGGAAGAAGAACATAAGGACCGTGAGATAGCATGCTGGAAACCGGGTCCAGCGTCCCATTGCTAATTATCCTGTACTTTCCAAGCCAAGGCCTTGGGTCGGCACCTAGCAAGGTCACTGGGGGGCACCAGTGATCCCTGTCCGTTCCCCAGCCCACCTAGTTCACACTACCGCACTATCCTTGAGAATATCTGAGAAGTTGTGTGAAAGCTGAAGAAAGTCTCTCTCTCTTTTTTTTTTTGCTGGAAATAGCGTCCCATTTAACTTGGTAACATCACGTCAGTTGGAAAATCCAGCATTCCTAGCATTCCTAGACACCAATTGTTCAGAAACCGGATGACAGTAAGGAGCAGAAGGAAAATGTGCTGGAAACCGGGTCCAGCGTCCCGTCAGATGATATGGGGTGATGTGAGGTGGTATGGGATGGTGATATGGAAAGATTATGAAGTGATATGAAATAATATGAAATAATATGAGATGATGTGGGATAACATGTACCGGACTGAGAGAAGTAAGTACCTGTGGACACAAAGGCTTAGGGGCTTCTTGCTGCGCGAATGGTGCTCATACCAGACACTCCACCAGTGCCAGAGGGTGGGGGGGGAATGGATCTGCGAACTCTTGTGCCGGTCTCAAAAGTTCTCTGGGGTCTACTGCTGTCCACTCGTGGAAATGCAGGCGGTAGTCTCTAACTATCTCTGCCTCCTGTGGGAGATGGTTCCCTTCTCCCTCTGTCTCCTGTAACTGGTCCAGATTCTTCTCCGACCATTTAACCTCGGCCACCCAGCCCCCTCGTTCCCCTCCTAGCCATTCCTTACAGAACTTGGAGATTAGCGGGTCAATGTCACCTCTGGTATGGGCCAGGTCCAAGTGTTCTTTGGTGACTTTCCACTGTGCCGCGATTTCATTCTGAATCAGTTGCCGAAGTTGTTTTGTGGCTTCCCCTTCCTCCACCCTGGCACCTTCCATTTCCAAGGTACATCTCCTCCACCATATCACCCACAGGATGGAACGTCTTCCCAAACAGAACATGTTCCCCTCGAAGGCACTTTCTATATATCTCTCTGAGCTTAATCTTCGAAGCGGGCGTGGGACTGAGCCATTCGTCTTAGAAACAATGCTCAGTCGGCCCAAGTTACCCTCAGTTATACTCTTAATTAATACTCTCTTCAGTTTGTGATACGCTATAGTCAGGCCACCCAAACTTATGGGACCCTGCCTGACTAGCCTGTTCATAGGTAAAAATAGTAATAGAATATAGCCAGATTATAACCTTTGGGTTCCAGCATGTGCGAGGCTTTGAGTCAGACCACCTGAACTTACAGAACAGTCTGGCTCTCTGCCTGATTCATTCCTCTCCGATTCAACTTGTGCGAGGCATTGGGCTAGACCACCTAAACTTGTACAATGGTCTGCCCTCTGTCAAATTTACTTTCTCAGAATAAAAGCAGGAAGAGGTTGAGCCACCTAAACTTATAGAATGGCTCAGACCTCCTCGTTCAGAACCAAATAAACAAAAAAAAAACAAAATAAACAAGGCAACCAAGGCACCTGAACTTACAGAATGCACTTGGCCCCTGAAAAAGTCAGGCACAACAAGCCCTCGCAAGTCAGAGCAATCAGACCACCTAAACTTATAGAGCGGCCTGATTCTCAAAGCAATCCCACAACACTAGGTCTCCTCAAACTTATGGGGACTTCCCAGCCTCCAGAGCAATCAGACCACCTGAACTTATAGAATGGTCTGATGCTCCACACAATCCAAAATAAACATAGCACTGGGTCTCCCCAAACTTATGGGGACTTCCCAGCCTTGATGACCCAGTCAAACTTTAAAGCAATACTGCCTTCCTCCCAACCTTCCCCCCAGATGCATTCCCTTCTTACAATCTGCTCTCAGTCAAACAACAAAACAAAAACTGACATTACACAGTCATTCCTCTACTTAATCTGGTTTTAGTCCTGAAAGTCAAACCAAAAAATCAAAGTAGGGATGCATGCCATATACTTTGTCAAAACACAACAGGTAGTACAGATAGGGGCACAGGTGTCCCGACCCGCCCTCCCGCCCCAAGAGGCCGTAGTTCCGGCAGAAGTGGCCAATCCGGGGTATGGCAAAAGGGATCCGTCTAATGAGCAATGCAGGTATTGCACAATGGTCGAACATTTCGTACGGACTTGCCCAAGACTCAACCATGATATCATGAGACAGAGATGCAGCAGGTCCCTTAAGGGTGAGATTCTCGGGCCCCAGGGAGAGCGTGTAAATTGGAATTCGCCAGGAGGAATGCGGCGTGCCGTCATCGTCCTGAATAACTTGGATATAGTCGTCGTAGAAGCAGAGTCGGTAGCCAATATTGTCTGGGACCAACCGAGGGGATGTGGGCCACAGGCCAATTTCATCCTAGAGCGCAATGGGCAGGATAGGGTAAACATCACCACCCGACGGGCCGGTGCGTAAGTTCCGGCAGAGCTCCTGCAATCGGTGGGCTGACTCCCCACAGAGTCTTGCTGCGGTCCTACGGGTTGCAATCCCGCCTGCCGCCTTCCTCTCGGAACAAGACTAGACTTGGAGTAAGAAGGATAGAACAAGGGGTCTGAGACTCTCGAGATACAAGAAGGGGAAAACTCAACTCTCAGGAGAGGGCCTTGATACCTTCACTCGCCTGAGGGCCTCGCAATGGCGGCCAACACACAGAAGCAACTTGGTCAGCTGTAGTCAAACTGCTATTGTCGACTCCCCGAAGACTGGCCAAATCATAGCAATAGCCCCGCCCCTGTTTAACAATCACGGTCACTCCCCAACATTTCGACGTAAAATCTAAGTTAAGGGCACGATCCTTCCCCTGCGTCGAAGCAAAACAGTCGCCACTCCCCTTGAGCCCTTGCTATTCACAACGCAAAGTGCTCACTCTTAGGCATGTATCAGGTTGCTGGAAGGATCGAGCAGGCAGCTAGGCGTGACCCGCGGTCACTGCTGGATTCGAACTCACGCCTGTAACTTACAACTCCCTGTCTTTGTTAGCTGAGCGGTCTGCCAATGTGCAAAATGAGAAGGAATCCTCCCATAAGGACATGGCTAGATGCACCGCCCACTCATGCGGTTCAACATACGGCGTCAGTCGATTAAGTAAGCCCGCCCAGGTACGCATTACCCTCCTCCAACCGACCTTCCTGGCTTCTGGGTCCCCCTTCTGCAGCCAGCATCGAGCCACCCTTACGGTTAGATCCAACCGGTGGCAGTGACTCACACAGTCATACTCAGACGAAACAGTGAGTACGACCTCAGCGTGGTAGAGAGGAAGCAATAGCAGACCAAGGCATACCCGAGGGGGAGAGCCCCACTCTGCCACCCATTGAGTTCATCGAAGGAGAACGAATCCCCTTCCTGAAATCGGTCAGGCATGCCCGCTACACACTCTCCTTCCTTACTTGCAGCTCCCACTTTCCCATATACCACGCTCAACAAGATGAGCAACGCATCAGCCCACAGGTAGTGTCCAACCCCGCTGCCGGCCTTGCTGCTGCTCCGTCTAGCTGCGAGCGGTGTTGATGGCCAAAGACCTGCAATCTCGCAGTTTATGTCCCGTTATTCCGTACAGCAGACTGGGCAGCGCTCCTCCAACAGGTAAGTCGTCTGATCTTCACGACTTGCTTCCTTGTCGCCCCAATCGTGGGGATGAGTGGCCCACCGGCCAACGGACAAGTCATCAACCCCACTTTGTTGCACGGATACAGCCGTCGCAGCCTCGTCTTTTAGCTGCTGCTCGTTCACACAGACAGAAGACACAGTTCACAGTTACCGTATCCCGACACACACTGTGAATCACGCTTTCATGGTAACGACAAACCGCCGAGTCGCTGGAGCAGCAATCCCGTCCCGAAACGGAAGGCTGCGACGAAATCTGCCAGCTCGCGGCTCTCCACCAGCTGCTTAACACAATGAGACAGACTACACACCTGCCAACAGTCTAGCTTGCTCCCCGCAGCTAGCCTACTGCAACTTCCCCTGTCTTTCTTTGTTCCCTCCCAATCACTTCAGCTCCCCAAACCATCGCCTTGACGCCCGATTGCTTGTCATGCATCTGGTCACAGTCAAAGTGAGCATACGAACGGAAAATGAGCCACCAATGGGATGCGGATTACGATCAACGCCTAGGTTAGATGCGTGGCTTGATGATTAAAATGACAAACGCCAATCACTGTCAAGCCCCACTAAATCAACCGGTACTCCGAATGTTACCACTACAACTACCGAGAACGAGACTGCCATGGTCTTAGGGACGATGACCACGATCTCGTGAAGGCACTCTCCACTTTATCATAGGCTTCGTTCCACTATCTGTCAGATATGCAGAAAGTGAGGATGAATCTCCCGCTAAAATGCGGGAAGAGACATTCAGCTTCTATCTACGATTCCACTTCGGCACACACTACGCAGCCTCTAACTCACACAACCCCAAAACCACTATCCTATTGCTAAATCCAATATTACCAAACGATTCGCCGGACCCAAAAACCCCTAAAATGAATCCTCGTTCGCCTGATTCGGCTAAGAAAAGGGCTAGCTACGAGTTATCTGTTCCGCCGTATCTCACTATTTGCTACCTCCGCGCAGTCTTTTTTCTACTAACCCCTTTTTCAACTAACGTATCATCAAAACGGAGCCTACCAAGTCTTTTTTCTACTAACCCCTTTTTCAACTAACGTATCATCAAAACGGAGCCTACCAATGGATTCGCCAGGCATTATAACCTCTAATTTGCACCTTCCCTCGCCCGATCTCGTCAAGAGTCGGGCGAGTTATTCACTTTCCCTCCCGCCATTCTCTTTCGCCACTCCGCCATCGCCATCTCAGGGCACGTTACTTTCATACTAACTTATTCTTATACTAACTTTCACACCACTCGATCACAAATCCGAGGTCGCCCGCCTCGAAACGCCCAACTTCTGTCTTTGGTTCGCCCGATTCCTTCAAGAATCGGGTGAGAACTCGAATCTACCTCTCGTCATGCTCCCGTTCCACTTCGCCATCTTCACCCTTACTTCCGAATGCACCTCGGCGCGGACTCCGCCCAGGTTCATTCACTCCAACTCGTTTCTTTCTCTGGTCTTTCGCGCCAGTCTTTTTCCGTTGCCTTCTACTTCACTAACCTCCTGCTGTACTAATTCTCCCGCTGTTCTAACACTTCTACCGGGTTCGCCCCAGGCTGAAACCTATGCTTCGCATCTCCAACGACCCGTTGCCGTCCAGTATCGAGCAAGATATCATGTCCTTCGCCCCTGCCATAGCCACTTTCTCCCTCCCATGCTGTACTCTTCCTGCCCCGCCTGCCCCTAGTGCAGAAGGGAGTCCGGATTCGTCCTTCCACAACTGCCTTCGGCTTTCTGCTCGTTTGTGCCCGACCTGCGTTAGCCCAGACATCTTCGAAGGGCGTTTGGGCGATACCGATCATGGGTTGGTGGTCCTAGAAATCGAAATCTGCTAAAGGAGTATGTGGAAACTCACCTGCCGAATCGACTAGCCCGACGATCGATCTGCAGCAATGTTACTAACGTACTGCAAATCTCTATGCGGAGTTTCCCTGGACCCGCTCTGCCCAGGCAGAGCTAACCACCTTTCGGGTCTTCAAAGGGGAAGCTCACGTGCCTCTCATAGCAGCTCGTGGTGTTGTGGACGCGGGCCTATTACAAGCCTGCACTGTGAGCCTTGGCGAAGCGGGTCCCGGTGCAGATCTTGGTCATTGCGGCAACATTCAAATGGGAACTTGGAGGGCCGAGGTGTAAAAAAAAGTTTTCGCAGGTGGGCAGCCGTTGCAACAGCCTTCTCACAGCGCCCCAGACCGCCTCGCCCAGGGACGGCTTCCCACTCCCTTGCCTCCTAGCGGACATGCTCGCACTCAAATCTCTCACTGTGAACTGTGGGCGACCAACGTGCGCCACTGCAGAAAGCTTTCGCAACCCAAGTCCCTTCCGCCTCATGGGCTTAGTCACCCACCAGTTCGCATGCGCGTTTAATTCCCCGGTCCGAGTTTCCAAGCGGCAAGGCCGAAAAATTATGCGGGCTTCCCGAACACGTAGGAACCTGCAGGTCAAACGCACGAGGCACACGCTCAAGGTTCTCGACTGCTGCGACGACCATCAAGTCAGGCGTCGCGTCCAGGTCAACGACACGCCTGAATATAAAAAAAAAATTAATAAAATACGGCGCTAAAAAGAATTACCTAGAAAATGCCACCGCCGACCGGACGCCGCCAATGGCAAAACCAAGGGGGATAGCCCCGCCGGGCCCTCAACCCCTCGGTCTCTTCACGCTATTCTGATATCCCCGCACTGCTGCCGCTCGATCTCGACCCCTGAATCTCCCTGATGAAAGTCCGACACCGTAACCGCCAGTGCTAGGCTCAAGTCTTGGTCTAGCTCCGACGGACGCCTAAATTAAACCAATACTGCGCGACGCGCAGACCTACCGCAAATGCTTCGAGCCTCCTCGTTATCGATACCGTCCCCTCACGTACGCATAGGTCACAGGCAAGCACATCGATCACCGAGACATAATCTTTTTAATCCTAACTTAATCAGAAAAATAAAAAAATCCGGCCGGCGGTCACGCCGTCTCCTCAAACATCAACAATTAAAAGGATCATGCGCGCCTCAAATCCGCGCGCCCACACACTCTTTATTCTAGTCAACCACCCAGCCAGCATAAGCCACAGGCGCAACCGCGCCTCACGCGGAATACTTCAACTTTTTAAACCAACTTATTGTCTGTCGCTTGAAAAAAACAGGGCGGATACCCTTGTAAGGGTATTCGCATCGACAGCGAGATACGATATCTGGTTTTCATTGGCTCATCATCAGTGTAATTTCAATTGTTATCCTCGCAGGTTTCTTCTTGTGATTGGTTGTTGGGAGTACTGTCAGAGGGTGAGGAACATTGTGTGTCTTCTCCCCACCTGTGCATAGATGTATTCCGCTGCCTATTTTGATCTGTGTACAGTCTGGACTTTGTCTCCTCTCCCCCTTCTCTTATGCATGTATGGGCGTGTATGAGACTGCCTGTGTGTGAGTGGCGGTAAAAATCGTCAGACAACCAAGTTCATAACAGTTGGTATCGAAGCGGGTTGGAATTGGAGCACTGAGGGTTGAGCGCAATAGGGGCGTCTTCTTCATCTGGCGATATACTGGCAAGAAGTTCATGGCGATTCATCTTCCCCAGTACTGAGTCAGCAGGGAAGAAGATTTCAAGAGGTGAATTCAGGAGTTCAGTGATTGTACTGAGCAAGCGCACAGAGCCTGTCAGAGCGCTTGCAAGGAAGTGGCGAGAACAGGGTTAATTCGCCATAGCCAACCCTGAGGGCAATATGGCGAAGTGCCTCAGAGTGGCGAATTACCCCTGAGGGCTTCAGGGATCACTGGGCGGCTTCATCCCTGAGCAGCGCTGAGGGTGATTGACAGTTTATGTCAATCACATGTGATATTAACCTCATCTGAGGCTAATTATAGCATTAGCCGCTGTGGGGACCTGTGGCGAGATCATTTCTTGTTGGCTTCTGAGAGCCACAGGGTCAGATTCAGGGAATCTGACAGTAAGGGTTGCAGCGCCTCAAGATCCCGAAGAGGATCAACAAGTTTGAAGTGGTTCTGTGCGTGGGACAGAGAGGAGGAAGCTCTGGAAGAAACTCGCGAGATGAGGGATTCAGTCTGCCATAGCCAGATCTTCACCCAACTCTGCAAGAAACTCTGAAAGTGAGTCCGTTCCATGCACCTACTTGTATAGCGATTTAGATAGGATTAGATTAGTCGGTAATTCTGGTCTATCTGTCTAAAAGTGACTGGATGTGAAAATCGCAGACTGCATGACAGCCATAGCCATCTCTCCCCTACCCTTCTCTGCTCATTTCTAACCCTCTGTTGACTCTTTTGCATCCAAAATTGTTTTGTGACTGCCTTACTGTATTGCGCTTGATTTGGAATGCTCAGACTGTGAATCCTGCACTGGAAAAGTAGTGATACTGTGAATTGCAGTTTTGCGCTGAGTCTAATTATAGTCTGTGCTACCTAGGGTCAGTCATAACTTCAATTTTGTCCGTCAGAATTCAATGATGTTAGTTGTCAGTCAATCGCAATCCAAAAATTGGCAATACTGCAGAAGCGCTTGTTTGGATTTGCAGTATTTCACTGGAAACAGTGAACATTGTACTTTGCCATACCCTAGGGTATGGCCGCCAAAATCATCAGGGCTAAAATCGGAGTCTGAGTTAGGATTTAGGATCTCTGACTGAATCGCTCTG
The DNA here is from genome assembly GCA_003427395.1 of Chara braunii. NCBI lineage: Eukaryota > Viridiplantae > Streptophyta > Charophyceae > Charales > Characeae > Chara > Chara braunii. Next base: position 1,267,114 of record BFEA01000157.1, on the reverse strand, counting down.
CTTGTTTGATCCTTCTTGTCTGTACTTGCCATGTTCTGTCATTCTCACTGACTACTCTTGCTTTCTAGTGGGCTCTGGAAATCTAGTGTTTCTCTGGAAGACTAGTGGATTGTGTCTACTAACTCCAATGTGGTGCAGGGTCAGTGAAAGGAAATCGAGTGAATGATTTTACTGGACTATCAGTCTGTCTGACACCTGACCCTAGGGAAACCATTCTAAACCAAACCGTTTGTTGCCTATTCACCCACCTACCTCTGTATCTGAGGCAGCAGCGATTTCTGAGTGTCTGCAGGAAATTGAAAATCGCTGCATACTCCTCTGTTTGTCCATTATTTATTGTTGTTTTGAAAAGTGGAAAATGGCGGAACAGGGTGCTCAGCAGCAGCCACGGGTAGAAGTGGTGATGAAGGTAGAAGGGCAAGAACCATCTACCTCCACCCCTACTACTCCTCTGACTGCTACTCAGCAGAAGAAGAAGGAGCTACAGGAAAGACTGCAGCATGAGCAAGCCCTGCTTGCAGAATTGGAGAGACAGGAGGCAGCTGAGCTAGAGGCGGCAACAAATACTTCTCGCAGGGAGTACCTGTTGGAGCAGCTAAACAAGGTCCTGACAGATGACCGCTGCTCCCAGGTGAATAAGAATCTGGCGGAGTGGGCTCTTCTGGAGCACAAGGCCACCAATTCTTATTTCACTAACTGGGATGATCGCATCGGTCGCCTGGAACGCAGGGTGGACGACCTGGCAGCTCAGCAGTCCAAGATACTGAATGCGATTCAGAATCTGACTGCTCAGTTGACAGCCGCCAAACTGATTGCTCCTCAGTCTCCTCCTCTCTCAATAAAACCTTCCTTTTCTCCCTCTTCAACACCCTCTGGTTCACGACATTCTTCCCCTTTCACCATCTCCTTCCCAAAAAGCCTCAACCAAACCCACCTTTGCTGCTGCTGTTGCAAGGGATCAGAGAGGTCCCAAGATCCTTGCCCCCAACAAATTTAGAGGGGATGACCCCAAGACTGATGTTGGGGACTAGGCTGCAGGGACCAGGGCTTACTTGAGGGGCTTCATATGCCCAGAACAGACAAAGGTGGCTACAGTTCTGGGACTGCTGGAGGGGCCTGCACAAAAGTGGGCTACCTCCAGTGGTCTGCAAAAAACCATGGAGGATTGGGCTTTGGGATTGGGGGTGGATAGTCTTCTGCAAGCTCTGGAAGACCGCTTTGCAGACAAGGAGCGGGCCCGCAAAGCTGCTGACAGGATTGCTCGTCTGGGGCAGCAGCGCTACAGCGGTTCCCTGCAATCGTTGTTTGCAGAGTTCGAGCAACTAACTTCCACACCTGGCTTGGTCATGTCTGCAGATGACCTACTAACAAACTTCTGCAGGGCAGCCCTTGAGAAGTTTTATGTTGCTTTGTACAGCGTTGGGCACAAGGATTGGAGATCCTTTGACCGTGCAGCCCTGGACATGGAGGCAAAACTTCATGTTCAGGTCCCCTCCTCTGACAGGAGGAAAGGTGTCTTCCCTCGTGGTGGTAGAAAGGGAAAGGCAGCCTTTGCACATGCAGGGTCTGCATCAGCTTTTGATTCAGACTCCCAAGCTGATACACCATCAGCTGGGACTGGATCAGCTGCTGAAACAGATGTTGCAGCGGCCCTGACTCAGGATGTTCTGGGAGTTCTGCAGCAGCAGAAAAGATTCTCTTCCACCACAGCCTCAGCCAGTCCCAAGTGGAAGACAAGGGACATCGGCCTTCCTCCTCCCAGCGCCCTAATCTGCCCAAAGACGTCCGTATGCCAGCTGACCCACTCAATCCCTCCACTCTCCCCTGGCATGACCTCAAGATCCAGGAGGGAGTGTGGAGAAGAAGAAAGGAGAGAGGGGTCTGCCTGAGGTGTGAGGGCCAGCACTTTTTAAAGGACTGCCCTTACATGCCAGGCCCCAGTCAAAAACTGAAACAGACCCTGGGGACTGCAGTCCCCCCCAGTGCTGCACCCTCATCTGCTCAGGTAGGTGAATCTGCAGCTGTTTCAGTTGAGACTGTAGGTGAGACTTTGGGGATTGCACGGGCAGCCTCCTTCTGCTATGAGGATCCTGACCCGGATCAGGACCCGGGGCAGGATGAGCTTCAATCACTTGCTGCTTTCTTCCTTCATCTGAAAGAACAAAAGACAAGCAAGTCTGATCTCATCCTACTTCGGCCCCTGATCAACTTCATCAGGATCAAAGGGCTTTTAGATTGTGGAGCCACTAGGAACTTCATATCTCCCAGTGCTGTAAAGAAACTGCATCTGGGTATGAAAGTTCGGCAGTTGCAACAACCTTTGCTGGTCAGAATAGGTGACTCCACTGTTCTCACTATCAAGGAGAAGGTCAGGGGTATCCCAGTTACCTTCGATAGTGCTGGAGAAGTCAGGCATAGTCTGAACTTCTACATATTCCCTGATTTACTCTTTGACCTGGTATTCTCTATGCAGTGGCTAAAGGCCGTCAACCCAAGGCTCGACTAGTAGATCCCAAAGGTTGAACTGCCTAACAGACAGGGGGTGTATCAACCATGCATGATTGTTGCTGAACACCACCCTAAGACCAGGTGCTACTGTTTGAGAGCGAGGGAGTTCTATGCTCTCTCGCGCCAGTATGGCCATGAGTGCATGTTCTTGGCTTTGGTCAAGCAGACAAACGCTCCCTCTGTTTCCTGTCCTCCTGAGATACAACAGGTTGTGGACCAGTACGCTGATTTGATGCAGGAGCCCTTTGGGTTACCCAACCGGCCAACCAAGCATTGCATCGAGCTGCTACCTGGAGCGGTTCCTCCCAAGGGCCGCATCTACAGGATGTCCCCTGCCGAGCTTGAGGAGCTCAGAAAGCAGCTTGAGACCCTGACCAGCAAAGGCTGGATACAACCGAGCACTTCTGAATTTGGGGCATCAGTCCTCTTCGTCCCGAAAGGGAACGGAGAATTCAGAATGTGCATCGACTACAGGGGTCTCAACAAGATCACTAGGAAGAGTACAAAGCCACTTCCTAGGATTGATGACCTTCTGGATATGGTGCAGGGCTGCACAGTGTTCAGCAAAGTCGACCTCAAATCTGGCTACCACCAGATTGAGATGGCAGAGGAGGATGTCTATAAGACAGCCTTCAAGACCAGGTATGGTACTTACGAGTTTCTGGTCATGCCATTTGGACTTCGCAACGCCCCAAGTACCTTCCAGACAGAGATGCACCGCATTTTCAGGCCTTACCTAGACAGGTTCATGGTTGTCTACCTGGATGACATCCTGTTATTCAGCTGAACTACCAGGGAACATGCGGAGCACTTGGCTCTTGTCCTTTAGTCGTTACGTGACAGCCAGTATAAGATCAAAAGAAAGAGGTCCTCTTTTGGAGTTCCCTCTGTCATCTATCTGGGTCATGTAATCTCTGGAGATGGCCTGGCTCCTGAAGCAGCCAAGATAGTTGCTATTCAGGAGTGGCCCCAGCCACAGACAGTGAGGGATGTCAGGTCCTTCATGGGTTTAGCCTCATACTACAGAAAGTTTGTCAGGAACTTTTCTGCACTGGCTGCACCCCTGACCAACCTAACAAAGAAAGACACTCCATTTCTTTGATCCCTTCCCTGTCAGTTGGCCTTCACACGACTCAAGAAGGCCTTGACTCGTGCACTAGTGCTGAAGTTGTCCGACCCCACTCTGCCATTTATCCTGACCACTGACACCAGTCAGTATGGCATTGGGGCAGTTCTTCGGCAAGATGATGGGAATGGTCTACGGCCAGTAGAGTTCATGAGTAAGAAGATCAAGACTCGAAAGCTTCAGGACTCTACCAACGAGAAAGAACTGTATGCTCTTGTTTGTGCCCTGAAACATTGGAAGCACTTTCTCATGGGAAGACACTTCAAGATCTTCTCAGATCACTCCACCTTACAGTGGATGAAGTCCCAGGGAGAGTTAAACGATAAGTTGGCACGATATATTCAGTTCATAGACATGTTTGACTTTGAACTGAAACATAAAAATGGATGCTACAACAAAGTAGCGGATGCCCTCTCTTGTAGGCCTGACTCTTTTGCATTGATCTCCTCTACTCACTCCTTTGGAGAGGAGACCCGTCAGACCATTGCTCGTCTTCTGCCTCAGGACCCAACTTTTGGGCTCATAGTGAGGAATCTACAAGCGGATCCCAATGCTGAACCCGGCTATGCCCTGAGTTCAGACTTGCTGTACACCTACAGCAGAGGTGAGGAACGCTTGTGCACTCCCCAGGATCAGCGGCTCAGGACACTGCTGATGTCAGAGTGTCATGATGCACGTGGACAATTTGGGTTCTTAAAGTCATATGCAGCCCTGTCGCAGCGCTTCTTCTGGAAGGAGATGCGGAGTGATATGTTGCGCTATGTGAAAACCTGTGAGCTTTGCCAAACATAATGAAAAATAAATGCGTGAGCATGAATTTCCTAGATTAGCGGTTTTCGTGTGAAGTATTTAGACAGGGGCAACACAAGGTTGTACCCTGTGTTATATTCGAACAGGCGAGCTGCACCCCGTGTTCTAGTTGAACAAGGATGACGTACACTGCACCCCTGTGCAATATTTGAACAGGGCCTGTGCACGCCGCTTCCCTGCGTTGTGTCAGAGCAGGGACAACGCTGGTTGCGCCCATGCACAGCACTTGAGCAGAGTAGCATGTCGGCTACACCCCTGTCCAGGATACAAACAGGAAGAGGGGGGGGGTAGCTGTACAAACATGTTGCTTAATATCTCTGCAGGAGACAAGTTCCCACTATGCCTTGCACAATGAATAAATGAGAGTTCGATAGTATGGCATTGCGTGTTGTATAAGGCAAGTGGCAACTTGACTAAGAACAGAATGGGCACAGTGAAGAGAAAACAATTTGTTCGAGGCCAGACTCAACATAGGTGACAAAATGAAATATATCTGAGGAAAGTCTCGACACCATAAGCGGGCCACACATTGTTGAGATCAAGCTCAATGTTGTAATCAAAGTACCCCCTTGAGTAAACGAACCCTGTGCAATAACCAGGGTGCCACTCCGAGCAAGAACAAATATCGAGCACTGAGAACAAACTCAGGTTAGGTTCTACACAACCACCAGAAGAACAAACAGTGTGCAATTCAGACGAGACTCAAGACCTATGCTCGGATTGGGCTTAGAGCTCATAAGCAGATCATTCTCAAGTTCACATTCAAAACAGTCCCACACATATTTCTCGATCAGACTGAAACACATATTTCGATCAAGCTCTGGCACTCCTGATGATCAAACTCAGATGTATATTAGAATCAGGCCCAAGTATATTCCCTAATCAGACACAAGCCTATATTCTAACAAAAGACACACTATTTTTGAACTCAAACGCCGAACTTCGACTGAATCCATGTTTCTAGCTTCGGCCAGTCTTGGGTTTATGTTCGGTTCAAACCGAAGAACATATATGATTTTATCCAAGTGTCGAACTGGAATCGGATTCAGCATGTTCTGCTCAGTCTTAGCAGACTCAATCGAATTTCAATGAATTCAGACTCAGTGAACAGAACACGCTCATTGTGAGATCAGTCATATCTCTTCAAGTTCAGTTCAGTTCCAGTAATCTCAGTGAGATCAGTCTCATCTCTTCAAGTTTAGTTCAGTTCCAGTAAGTTCAGTGAGATCAGTCTCATCTCTTCAAGTTCAGTTCAATTCCAGTAAGTTCATTGAGATCAGTCTCATCTCTTCAAGTTCAGTTCAGTTCCAGTAAGCTCAGTGAGATCAGTCTCATCTCTTCAAGTTCAGTTCAGTTCCAGTAAGCTCAGTGAGATCAATCTCATATTCAAGTTCAGTTAAGTTCCAATAAGTTCAGTGAGATCAGTTTCATCTCTTCAAGTTCGGTTCAGTTCCCGTAAGTTCAGTGAGATCATTTTCAGTCTCATCTCTTCGAGTTCAATTCAGTTCCAGTAAGTTCAGTGAGATCATTTTCAGTTTCATTTCTTTGAGTTCAATTCAGTTTCAGTAAGTTCGGTGAGTTCAGTTTCATCTCGGCAAGTTCAGTCCAGTTTTGATTTCATATCCAAGTGCAGCATCAGTGAACTCAGATCAGTTTCGGCATGCTCATTTCAGTTTCAACGAGTTCAGACTCAGTCGAACCCGATCCCAGTGAGTTCAATTCTCAGTTTCAGTGGGTTCAGATTAAGTAAACTCAGTAGATGATCTCAATTTGCTCTCAGCAGGTCCCATTCTCAGGGGACATGGCGCTGGTCACAGCGGGCAGTTTTCGGTGACAACAGCGCCAGTACTGGCGATAGCGGGAGGTTCCGTGGTAGCCGCAACGATGCTGGTTATAGCAGGCAATCTCGATGACAGTGGCAATAGTGTTGGTCATAGCGGGCTCTCTTGGTGGCAGCAACGCCAACACAACGAGTGTCATCAGTATTCAGTAAGACCGATCATGTGACAAGTGAGTAGTCTCAACATCAGTAGTATTTGAGGACAGCGGACTCAAGAGAGGATTTTTTTTAGCATGACAGAATTTGATATCTCGAGCAGAGCAGACTCATGACTTGAGCACGGTCATCAGATATAGGTCGCACCAGACCTTCTCACAAGTACAAGTCAACAACATGCGGAATCGCTCTTGGACCACTGGACAACATACTAACCATTGTCAAACCTCTGAGTATGACATGATCTTCTGAGGGGAGAGAGAGAGCTGACTACAGAGACAATGGTTCTAAGTTCTGTCTGTTCGTTTTGTGACCTTGATGCGATAAAGAGCTCTCCTCTTCTCTCATATGAGCTTGTTGATCTTGTCTTGTCAAGTTGGTCAGTGTCCTGCCTATTGATCTCTTTTCAGTTCCTGCCTGCTCATGTAACAGTTCTCTATCCTAAATGGCATTATGATGTGCGTGCATGCTACTTGATTATTCAGTTCTTATTATTAAATGATCATTGTTGTTCCGAATCATAATCAAAGATTCCTAAGACCGATGACCGCAATTGAAGGGTCTCGCTCAAAGTCGGACGCACACAACAGGAAGGGATTTTGCTTTAATTAATTTATTTTATTTATTGCAAACAACATCCAAATCCTGCGTGACAGCCTGTTGGCTTTCCGGTCGCCCGAAGTGGCCCAACTGGAAAAAGTGCGACGGCGCGAAGCTGGGCTTCACTCGACTAGAGAGAGAGAGAGAGGAACGCAGGCTGAGAGACATGACCATCATCATCAAGCACCACTATCACTTTTGTCAGCAGTGCTGCGATAGCTCCTATTCGATCCATGCACTGAGCTATCTTTGGGGGGAAGGTTCGTTTCCACACCTCGATTTTGGTGCGATTGAGATCCCGGCCCTGCCCATTCAGGAGGTCATAATCTCGGTGCTTAAGCTCGTTGAAATCGTCATCTTGATCTTGGCACACGTGGTTATCGTGGAAATTTCCTTCGCCATTACAATAGTCTCTTCCTGCATCACCATGGTGGTCTCCTCCTTCATAGTCGGTGGTTATGCCTATGGGCGCTGCATCTGACCAGTTTCCAGCATAATATTCATCCTTATTTTTGGCTTAAGTGGTACGCGGTAAATGCGCTGCTGCCCCTATTCATGATCAGTGTCCCGATGACTTAAGTTGAAAGAACCTGGTCGTGTTGACAAATAGGTGCGTCCTGGTGCAAAAGGGTAGTAGACACATAGAAAGGGAGAGGGTGAGCGGGAGAGAAAGAGGGACTCACCAAGCAAGCATCCTACGTTCTAGTAGCAGATTCATTCTCATTTTGCACATTTGGTGAGTAATGGAGCGTGGCACTTGGTCATGCGTTCCAGCTCATTATTGTGATCTTTTTCAGTGTCGGGATCATGGTCTTCGTTGTTGTGATCGTGATCGAGGTGCTCACCGTTGTGTTGCTCATTTCCGTTCGTCTTCGGGCTTGCATTTGTTACAGCGTTCTCCCCAGGCTGCTCAACTTTCTAACTGCTACTAAAAAATGAATGCATCTGGCCAGCACTTCGGTCGGGTTCACTAAAGATCGGGTGTGAGTAGGTAGGAAGTACGAAGTAGGAGAGATCGTGTTCGCTTGTTTAATAGCGGACTTGGGCGGGGCAGGAGTCAAATCTGAGGTCCTACGAGCGAGCGAATCCACTGACGATGCCAATTTTAATGTTAGAGAATTGGCAGGAGTGTGGCGAAAGGAATAAAGTGCGGTATCGAGAGGGTGAGTAAATGCAGTAAAGGAGGAAAAGGGAGATGCTTACCTGTGTAACAGTATTGATGTGCACATTACCATGACGCTGAGATTGCAGTCACATTGGTGCGAAGGTCCATTGAGATCAACAGGGCAAAAATGAGGATGTGGGGAGCAAAGGCACTTATCTGATGGAGTGAGGGGCGAGTGCGCGCTCTTGTTATTGGTTCACGTGCACCAGGACAGCAGTGAGGCTGGGTGCATCATAGGGGAGAAAAGTCCCACTCGAAGAGGGGAAAATGCGGAGAAAACATAGAGGAGGCCGATAAGGGAGGAGGAAGTCGAGATAGAGGATCGAGGAAAGGTTGAAGGGGACAATCGACATACAGTTGGAGTGAGTTCATTGCTTCAAGTTGGTGCTGCTACTTCTGGCTTCGAAATGTTGCTATCTCCTAAGCTTTGACTACTGCTGCACCTCAGCACAAGTTGGTGTTGCGGCTGTTTTCTGGCTATTATTGCGGTCTGCCTACAAGGTGCTGCTGGCCTCTGCGCTTTGTCTTCAAGCTGCAGTCAAGGAAGCGAAATTCTTGAGCTGCAACATACGGACCGTTGGCATCCAATTATAGCATCCAAATTGTTGATTCCAATTCCCAAGCTGCTGCAATCGGCGCTCAGGTCGCTCATGATTACACAGTAAGTGTTGTTGTTTGTGCAAGGTGGTGCTATTGTTCTCAACATCGACGGGCTGCTGCTAGTTTGGACAACTACAGTCATCATTGGTAGTACCATTATTGAGGGATCTGACTGCGCTTTGGCCACCATTGCAGGGCCCTCAAGATGAGAAGACACCAAGACCCTCTCCGCGTGAGTCTGAATGACTATTTTTCTGAACCTTGAGAGACTGACCTACCTTTTTCTCTCCTTCTTACTCTTAGTCTAGTCTATTGTTCGGGAGGGGAAGGCGGTAGGTGGGATTGCAACCCACAAGACTGTAGCAAGGCCCTATGGGGGGGGGTTCGCCCACCGATTGTGGGAGCTTTGCCGAAGCCTGGGCGAAATTCTGGAGGCAGGGAACACACAGGTATAACCGCCTTTACGCGTGTGATCCCCTCCCCTAGATGTACTACTTTCTATCTGTCTGGAACTATGATTGAGATCATTTATTATTTATTTTATTTTTATTTTCTATTTCAGGATTTTATCCGAAGAAAAGTAAAAAAATTATGTGTGTGAATTCATATTCTTTGCGTGAAAGCAGAGAATCAATGTGGGAAGGGTGGACAAAATGTTAGTTTTGCTTGTGAGACCGGGTCAACCAAAGGCCGAGTCCATTCTGAGTGTGTGGGCTCAGTGTTATGTTTCTTTTTTTGTATGTTGGGCTGTTCGCTTGACTTTCAGAGGTTGGGACGCTCCATAAGGTGGACAGTCCGGTCATATGTTTTTCCTGGGGTTTCTGACCGGAAGATGGGACCCATAAGTTGGGTACTCAGAATCCTTATTTCTTTTATTGTTGAACAGAGTTGGGCACATTCTAAGTGCATGTGTTCAATTTTATGTTTATTTATGTTGGGGACACAGGCAAAGGCTAGTCACACCATAAGTCGATGTGACCCAGTCATGAGCCGTGAACATAAGAGGAACCAAAGTACGGAATATGATATATTTATTTATGTAGTACATCACGCCATGAGTTGGGAGATCTAGCCATATAAGCCAGTAAAAGACACAAGCAGAAAAGGAATAAGATTTAGAGTATAAAATCGAGAGGTAACTTTGGACAACTAGACTCGTCCATAAGTTGGGTAGTCCGATCCTATGCCCATGATAACACAAGATGCAAAGAGATAATATAAACTTGGCTAATTTAAACATAATTGAGGTTTGGTTTGGGATCTCCGTAAGTTGGAGTGACTTGATCATTTGTCGGAAGAGAGAATGAAGGTGTGAACTTAATTATTGAATGTAGTTGTGTTACGGAGGCTGAGCGAACCCATAAGTTGAGGGTTGTTCGGTCATACGTGCATGTTATTTATCTAAGTAGGCTGGACTACCGATAAGTTGGGTAGCCTAGTTCTACGCTATATGTCATTGTTTGGGTTGGCTATTCACACCATAAGTTGGTGTGTTCTGGTCATATGCCTCTCGTCGTTTGTTCTGGAAAAGGTTGGACTTCCTCATAAGTTGAGGCGGCCCAGTTATTTGTGTATGCCAAATGTTCAGCCTGACCAGCCTCACCATAAGTTGGTGCAGCCCGATCATACGCCTTATGTCAATCGTCTAGGCAGAAGTTAGTCGCGCAATAAGTTGGTGTGACTTGGTCATATGCCTTACGTTTACTTATTCTACCGGGCTAGGGCACCATAAGTTGGTGTGGCCTCTTAGGCATGTCAATCATACCCATAAGTTGGGTTGTCTAATCCTATGCCCCATAAGTTGGGTTGTCTGATCCTATGCCTTATGTAAGGAAGGTTAAAAGGGTAATAATGTGAGACTGGAACGAGCTATGTGATCTGGAAAGGAACATGAGGGTTAGCGAGAGATGCTATTATGCTCACTTGTTCGTACTCTGGGGGTCTATCTCTTGGGGTATTCTTTCGATAGTTTAGTCGCTTTAGATGCTCGCCGAGTGTTGAAGCTATAGGCATATTAAAATGGATGATGGGAGGGAAGCTTGGGATAAGATAGAACTTACCTTACTAGAAGGTAGGACTAGTGCTAGCTCACGATACCATCTTCAAAGAAGGATCATGTGGACTATCTCCAGTTCTAACTGTCAAGTGAGTGTCAGAAGTTAGTCCCAAGTATAGTTGTACTTCGCTTTCGCATTTTCAGTTTTAAATAAATTTTGGCAGCCTCCTTTTCCTACAAGAAGCGCTGCCAAAATTTTTACAAATCCGAAAGAGTTAGTCATTTTTGGGTTCGTGAAAATTCTGGAAAGACACTTTTCTTACGGGAAGCGCAATGTCACCCACATCTGTACGTCTACCTTTCGATTTAATAGTATCTTAAACGATTTGTGTAACCATAAATTGTAATGTTTATTTTTTCATCAAAATTTGTTAATTTTTCGCAGTTTTTCGGAGTGTTATATTATTTTCTGTGAGGAGAAATTTGACAATCCACCCTGTTTAGGGCCTGTTTAGGGGAGATGATGCCAAAATTTGAACTTCTAGTACCGATTAGAGGAAGGTGAGAGAGAAGTTAGTAGAGGAGCTAGGCTGCAAAATGGAGCATGTCCTCCGTTTGTTTTAAATGTACGATTGATCATTTTTCGCCTGTACTGTGATGCAAGTCTACGGTATCGATTGAAAGCTCAATTTGTTCGTTTTGATCCTATAAAGGTTCATTTTTCTGTTATCCTTTGATAACAGGTCGGTTTACGACACAAACCTGACGCCTTTGGCCCATTGGGTTTTATATGTTTCTTTATGTGTTTTACCCAAAATTTCTTTAATGGTCATTGTAAAGGACTGAATATCTTTTATGGAAAAGCAGATAATGATTGTGGCTTGAGTGTAAAAGGCGGGGTGTGAGCTGCAAGGAACGGTCAAGTTGACCATATTGGTGCATGGCAATGTGGCTTTGGCATGTGTGTATGTTTTATCTAAGTTAGTGTTTGGAGCTTGAGGTACAAGCTACACTTTGGAGGCAGTGAGGATGACAACCATATGTCGCACGATCTACATACCTAATAGACTATCCTTTACCCATTCTAGTCTATCTCAAGTTGCGAATGATGTGTGGATGTTAGGATATTTACTGATTGAACCTTCTTGATTTTGCTTGTTAAGTTTATAGTTGGACGTTGAGGTCCGTGGCGACTATCAAAGTCGAAACCCTTGACCTGTTACAGGCCTCCGAAGATGGAGCCCTGCCCCTAGAGTCAAAGGGCGCTTGGCCGCCACAAAGGGTCGAAGCCCACATGCAAAAGAGGGTAGGACTCGCAATCTCTTTTGCGATCAGCGCCTGGCTGTCCCGATCGTGTACCAGAGGCCCCTTTTGTTGAGTTGGCCTGATCGTGCCCCCTCACGAGCCGCGCGGTTGTGCCTTGTCACAGTGCACGAGCAAACCCCCGGTCACTCCCGCGCCCCGTTCTCAATCTCGTGCAGGTTCGTGCGCTAACACGCAGATGGACGCACACCCAAAGCTGCAGTGCACACTGATATGCACCCCTCACGTCAACATCCCGTGCGTATGGGAAAGTGAGCGCGATCTCGCTCGATTAGAGCGCGCGTATGTACGTGTGCTCGCGGCTGCTGCTCCGCTTGATCCAGGCTCTATGCCCGTGCGCGCGTGTGTGCGCTGCTCCCCGTTGTTCGGGCTCTGTGCCTTTGTGCGCGTGCACGCGCTGCCCCGCGCTGTTCCGCGCTTCCCCGATCCGGGCTCTATGTCCGTGCGTGCGTGCGCGCGCTGCCCCGCGCTGTTCCACGCTTCCTCGATCCGG
>BFEA01000157.1:1241323-1251602 GCA_003427395.1 Chara braunii | reverse complement strand
TTTTTTTTTTTTTTTTTTTTTTTTTTTTTTTTTTTTTTTTTTTGCTGGGACCTTCCCTGGTCCTTGCACGGGCTTTTGCCACCCGGGACCCGGGCAGCCCGGCTGGTAGCCTAGCAAGGCACACATTTGTGTGCTATTCTTCAAGGGCTCCAAATCTTGCCTCTATGCCAACATCACGAATGTGATGAAAGCACAAAAACTCGGTCTACACGAGTATATTGTTAAGTTTATAGCAACCATGAGATCAATACGCATTAACGAGTCTATATTTGTTGACAGTTTCTCTAACTTGCGTAGATGGCGTACAACAGTTCTTTCAAGATGCCAACAAAATTTATCCTGCACTGCATACCTTGCATGAACTCAGGTTGCCTAACGAGCTGCCAACACATCTCCTCAACAACTACAACAACAATTCGCCATAATACCAGTCAATAAAATTTTGCATAACCTGGCCCTCTGCTGCAAACGCTGGTTCGCATACACAACATCTAGGTAGTTTGACATACGGTCATGCATCGGAGTCTCTCGCCAACGTACTCGATGACCATGCACTTTTTAATCGACGTTGGGGCTATTGGCATAGTGACATATTGCCTTATCTTTGCTTTGCACTTAAAACACACAAATCTCCACTAGCATTTCGTCCAATCCTTGGAGTCACTAGGCGAAACAAACTTTCCCGATTTGCACTCCACTCAACAACTCGCCAACCTTCAGGCTTGAACTTGCATAACAGGCCCCTCATTAGCCTCTTGCTAGTACAACAACGATGTCTCGTTCAACTTAGCTATGCTCTTGAAGGTGCCACAATCAGGTCTATGCGATGTACGGAGAATGACAGTATGGCTTGTGCAAGTGTTGAGAAGGTCATTTTGGATCTCAAGCAGAATACATATTCCCTTCGAGGCTCTACGCCAAACACAACGGATTTCACAACAATCTGCACTAACCTACCACACGACAATGTGCTAAACGTTGTTCATGAAGCACATGATTATGCCTTGGCACTCACTCCACAAGGCAGAAGGCCAATACAAATGTACAAGATTGTAGGAGGTCCAACACCCTTTCAGTATTAGACATAGAACAACATTTGCAGTTTGTGCTCTCTAACACTTAATTTCATACAACGGATGGCATTCTGCGCCATTAGGTGTTTGGTACCTCTATGGGCACTCACGCCGGACCAAAAGTTGCCAATCTCACGCCCTATTGGGACGAAGCATAGTTCATCGACAAACTTCCTCGATGAGATTTGTACGCATTCCCATATTGATTCGTTGATAACGACCTATCTTGGAAGACATCTAGACATACAACAATATTTGAGGTTTGTACTCTCTAACACTTTTTTATACAAGATATGACACTTTGCACCACTAGGTGTTTGGTACCCCTATGGCCAGTCACACCGGACCAAAAATTGCCAATCTCACGCTCTACCTCAATGAGATCTGTACGCAACGCACCTATATGTATTCGCATATTGATTCGTTGATGACAGCCTATCTTGAAAGACATCTACCCCCCCTCCTGCTCGGTATGGTCTTGAGTGGAAAGACAGTACTGATCAAGATGGGTCATGTCTTTTCCTTAGGACAAGAATCTTGGGTAGGCCACATGACTCACTTCACGTTGGTGTGCTTGATAAGGCTGAGGCTAGGACATTCCTTGTCATACATTATCACAATGCTTCCTCAAACGCCCCAGTTCATCAGCCCGCACGTGTTCTCTCGGGACAGATGACAACATTCAAGCATATTTGTAACAATAGCACCCACTTCAAAGCTGCAATGACCTCCCTGACATGGCATGGCGTATGCTTGTTAGGAGCCATCCGGTTGTGGCCAGAGGTTGGACTGCACATGTGTGGCAAGCAGCATAGGCTACGCACTCGTGTCACCCGACTTACAAACTGGCTTCGTCGTATGGTGAAAAGGTCAACTGCTCACCCAGGGTTTTGTGCACACATCCACACGCAGAGGCCCCCCCACACCCTAGAACACGGATTTTTAATACAAGAAGCATCAGCCCTCCACACACCCAAACGCAGTGTCCCTACTTGAATGGTAGTTGCTAATGTGCATACTGCAACTCAGCTGGAAACAAGGCCAGCTGCAGCAGACAACATAAATGTTGTCAACATGGCTTTAGGGGATGCTGGCCTGCATCCTACCAGTGCATCTGCTGCTGAAAGTGTGCCTCCTCCACCACAACCATCACCACCACCACCACCACCACCACCACCATCATCACCACCATCACCACCCACTCCTCCACCTACATCTTCTACTACATCATTCCCCCTGTCAACTGCCTCATCTTCTTCCTCCTCCTCCTCCTCCTCATGGCATGCCCGGCCTCCGTCATCATCGTCATCATCAACACATTTATGGTCAGATAAGTTGTCATGAAGGTCTCATTGACGGAGGCATCATGGTCTGGTCGACCTTCACAGAGGCCTCTTAGGTGGAGATGTTTCCCATCTCCACCGCTGCCTCCTGGACAATGGCCTCGCCTGTACATGAACAACATGATCATTGCACCCCCAGAGGGGGTCAGAGATCTACTCTGATGCCATGCTCGCAACCATACAGAACGACGTCGTTGCTACACTAGCTAGGAATAGTACATACCGAGTCCAATGCCTACAATATGGCGATGATTCTCATAGTGCTGCAGGCATGTGTGTGGATCAGACACGAGGTGCAGCCACCTGTGCAACATTTGCACTACTAACAGCCACTCTAAGCACAAGGGCGGCTGATCAGCTTCCGCTTCTTGCATCTGACCCTTCTCATCCACCTTCCCCTGATTCCTTCCCCACTCCAACTGACGAATGATCCACCTTCAGATCATTTGATGGAGCCCCTGACAGGAGATGACCTCTCTTCATAACGAATGCTAGAGCCATGGAGTTAATACAACCAGAGGCACCTGACGAAAACTGTCAAAACTACAACGGACTTCTATGAAGAAACTAAGGGGGATTAAAGATACAGCTTGGGCCTCGGACAACACAGGGAGTAGGAAAGGAACAACTATCTTAATTCCAAAGACATCCAAACTATATTCAGTAGAGGCAGTCACTAATATAGAAGCGGACAGTGAGAATGGTAGATGGTGTCTCATGGACCTAAAATGGAAAGAAGAAGAATTCAGGTTAATCAACATCTACGCACCCAATGATCCCACCATCAGATCAGCATTTATCCATTCTCTAGGAACCCTTTCAACATGTATTCTAGCTGGACACTGGAATGCAACGTTAGACCCGTCCAACGACCGGATCTCTTGGTCAATAGCACAAAATACATCACATGAGGCAGCTCCGATCCAGGAACTAATCATGGATTACAACCTAATCGAGCGATACCGAACACTGCATCCCTCGACCAAAGGTTTCTCCTTGGTCAAAAAGAATCACGCCCGGCACACAACTTTCTCTCAAATTGATTACTTTCTCGTGTCGGAGCACCTCATGGGAACAATCAAAGAGGCAGAGTCTTGCCCCTCGCCCCCTACCTAGGCCTCGACCACAAACCAATTGAACTGATCATCAGCTTCGACGAGCATATAAGGAAAGGTAGAAGCTTCCACAAATTGAATAACTCCCTCTTGCTGAGTATGGAATTCCAAGAAAACATCATCAAGGGATGACAAAATATGAAGAGGGGATTCCTACCTGGTCAAAACCAATGGGAGTGGTTTCTGGATAGCTACCTTGCACTGGCTCAAACAGCAGCAAGAATATCAAGGAAACTAGCGAACGACAGAAAACAGGGAAAATACATGCTGGAAACAGCCCTCAGAATAGCGGAAAACAACCTAGCTACCGACCCCACCTCCCCCATGCATATGGAAGTCCTCGAGAATGCAAGGGAGAAACTAGCGGTGTGGCGACTGTGAGAACTTAAAGGTCTTCAAATCAGAGCCAGAATGACTGACCTGGAACTAAATGAACAAATGTCCAAACATTTCTTTGGCATAACTAAAGGCAACAACAGATCTACTGCAATTGAGGGAATCAAAGAGCAAACGGGCCAACAGGCAATCCGTTCAGACAACGAGGGGATGTTGGATGTAGCAAAAATCTTTTACAAAGACCTCTACCAATCTAATACCCCACCCGCCACTCCGTCCCATGTCCGGGAAGCTAGATCAAGGATGCTCCAATACTTAGACAAAACCCTCTCAAAGGAGCAGGCAGATAACTTAGACAGACCCCTAACTCACAAAGAGCTACTCGTTGCGGTTAGGAGCATGAACAACAATAAGACTCCGGGTGTTGACAGACTTACAAAAGAATTCTGGGAAAAATTATGGCCTCTCTTGGGAACGGACTTGATGCAATTCTACAATGACTGTTGGGAGAAAGAGGGATTGGGGGAATCTCTAAGTACCAACGTCATCACACTCCTTTATAGGACGGGAGAGTGAGAAGACATCAGGAACTATAGACCGATATCCCTGCTCACGCCCTACAAAATTTTAGCTAAAGCCTCGACCTTCAAAATTCTGGATCTAACGGACAAATGCTTTCACATAGATCAAGTTGGATTCATGCTAGGACTATACATTCTCGATAATGTCATGACTCTGAATGAGACCTCAAAGAAAATTACAGAGAAGAAAATCAACAGGGCAATTTTGTCCCTCGGCTTCGAGAAGGCCTACGACCAAGTGAACCGGGCCTTCCTAGACGCAAGCATGGAAAAGATGGGTGTGGGCCCAAACTTCAGAAAGTGGGTTAGAGTCCTATACAATGACGCATCTGGATGCGTACAGATTAACGGCATACTACCGAAAAGTTACCAAATTTCCAGATCGGTGCGACAAGGGGACCCCCTAGCTCCACCCATCTCTCTCTTTGTCAAGGAGGCCATAGCTTCTTTCCTGCGCAAAGACCCGTCCATTCAAAGACTGCCGGAAATGAATGTAGGCTCCCCTCATCACATGCCATTCCCCACAATAATTATGTTCGCTGACGACCTTACAATGTTAATACGAGCTTCCGGCTCTTCCATGGCATCACTAGTCAGAGCAATGGAAGCATTCAGGCTAGCATCAGAGATGAAGACAAACTGGCAGAAGACAATAGGTTGGTGGCTGTCGGAAGAGCTCGTCCCCCAGCTCCAAGGCCCTGAGGCCGACATGACATCGGAAAGGCCGGAATCCCCCATGAGATACCTGGGAATCCAAATAGCAAAGAACGGACCGACTCCTCAGATGGCTCAGAACCTGCTGACCAGCCAAATTAACAACATGGGAAAATGGAGCCAGACGTTCACATCCCTGTTGGGCTCGCATTAACCATCAACACGTCCATATTCTCCGTGATGTGGCACATCGCCTCGATCTGGACCATACCTGACCAGACAATTAAAGACCTGAACCGGGGAGTGAGAGCATACTTATGGTCAGGGAACCCCAACAGAGAGAACTACATACCAAAGGTAGCATGGCATTATATCACGGGGAGACCGACTCAAGGTGGCTTGGGGATAATAGACCCCAGACAAGAAACAAAAGCTCTCCATACCGAATGGATAATCAAACTGTTGAATAATCAATCACTACCTTGGAACAAGCTGGCCCTAGATAGTATTAGAAACTTGGCACCATCGACATCCCCCCCAATATGTCAGGCCTATTTCGGGTGATGACGAAGACTGGTCTCCAAGAAGGAGGCGGCGAGTGAGAGGAGAAGCTCTAAGAGAGGAGCAAGGATCCCTACCTTACTGGACAACCTTGCTATAAATTTGGAGAGAAATCATGCCAAGCAAGCTAGCCAGACCCAAGTCAAAAGAAGAAGTACTCAGACAACCGCTGTTTGGGAACCAGTGGGTCACAGACGAAGGGAACCATCCCTGGTCTCTATCCCAAATGGGCAGCAGGTGGCTAACATGGATCAAAAATGGGATCTGGAGAATGAGGGATATATGGAATGATGAAATGAAAAACTGGCTGGATGAAGATGACCTCAAAGCCCAGCTGAAAGGCTGCCACCACAGCTATGAGAACTTACAGAAGATCATACAAAGCATTCCAAACAGCTGGAAAGAACTGCTCAAAGAGGAATTCAGCTGGAAATCAGGGGAATGGGGAATCCTAATCCAGGACAACACTCCGACAAGGGCTTACCGATTCTCCCATCGACAGGCGAGACAGGGGCCAAGGGCTATCTTCACGCCCTTTCCTATCCAGTGGAGAAAGCCCATTATCAACTCAGATCTACAAACAATAACTCTGCAGACCTTCACACTTCGTAAAGTGAGGGTGATGGGAATCTGGCCGAAACAGATTTTTCATATCGGAACATCAATTCAGGACCTAGAATTTGGCCCACAGGAATGGGCCTGGATCTCACAAAGAGACAGAACAAGCAAACCACCTACTCCAGTATCTGAGTATACGGTCAAGCGAGTTTACAAGATGTTATTGAAAACAAAGAAAGGACAAGTGGAGTAAGCTAATTGGCACTGACGCAGAACAAATATCTAGGATCGTAGGATCCCGTGGAAAAAATACAAAACCATAAGACCGATCAGACTCAGAAGCATGCAGTGGCTCGTAGCATATGCGCCCCTGCCGGTAAATCAATGGCTGCACGTTAGAAGAAGGAAGAATGATCCAAATAGCTCCGATATCTGCAAAGCCTGCTCAGACCAGGAACAGGAAGACTTAATACACTGTCTGATTAGCTGCAAAGAAGCCACAGAATACTGGACTCACCTACCCTCTAACCTGAGCAAAACAGAAAGGATCTGGTTCAGAATGATTCGCAAGGTCACACGCTGGGCTATTTGGAAAGAGAGGTGCAGCAGAACAATAGAGGGCACCAAGAATCCAAGGGAGGCGGTTTGGGCAGTCACGAAAGGGATGATCGAGGCAGAAATTCTATGCCAGTGGAAGAAGGTCAAAACACAGGTGCAGAACAATCCGGAGACAAAAGAGATGGTGATGACAAAATTCTACCGGATTTGGTTGGCAAACGGTAAACTGGCGTGGCTAAACGGACTCAGCTTGATATGGAAGGACTGGCATAACTCAGACACAGCAACAGGTCGGTATATCTCCAGAACACAACAAGACAACTAGGCGGACCAGAAAAGACGACAACAGCGAGGTGTTCATAGACAGATGAGAACACCAGGTTTTAGAGAAGACACAAAGAAAGCCCAGCAACAATGAACAAGGGAGATTGAACAGGGTTTGGCCTCTCTCAGAGTCTAGAGCCTTAAACAGCCAGGATACAGCCTAGCTGAGAGGACTTTGAGTATAAAGGCAAGCTGACAGTCAATCCTCCATGATAATGGAGCAATCAATGCTGGGCAGGGGTCCTTCGGCCAGACAGATGGAAGCGTGTGTGTGTGTGTGGAAAGGGAACTGGACTGACGCTCCCCAGAATGGATATGGAGCCAGGACCATAAGGCCCTGTTTTCGGGACAATATTACGGTCCTGGTCATTCCCAAAGTGCAAATTCACAATGAAAGACAATGCCACCCAGAATGGATATGGAGCCAGGACCATAAGGCCCTGTTTTAGGGACAATATTACGATCCTAGTCATTCCAAAAGTGCAAATTCACAATGAAAGACAATGCCACCCATCTGCGAAAGAAATGAAAGCACTTGCAAAGAGATAGAGACGAAGATGACGAAGACGAAGACTGGGCCGTCAATTTGAGGTTTGGCGGTTAGCATCCGAAGGGACATGGAAGAAGAAGAAGAAGCAGAAGAAGAAGGAGAAGGAGAAGGGAGAAGGAAGGAGGAGGAGGAGGAGGAGGAGGAGAAGGAGGAGGAAGAAGGRGGRGGRGGRGGAGGAGGGAGGAGGAGGAGGAGGAGGAGGAGGAAGAAGAAGAAGAAGAGGAAGAAGAAGAAGAAGAAGAAGAAGAAGAAGAAGAAGAAGAGGAAGAAGAAGGAAGAAGCAGCACTACCCCAACTGGGGCCTTCCAGATGCAGCGCCTATCAAGGTGATGAAGATGGTGTTCACCATAGCCAGGTAGGTACCTCACCACTTTCCTCCTTCACCCCCTTCTTCCTTCTCTCAGGCTTGTTGCTCGCCATAGCCAGGCTGAGCGCTCAGCTGCTCTTCTTCCTCCAGGCAGCGCTCCAAGTCCAGTGCTTGGCTCCAGCAGTATGTCGCCAATCCTTACACCGCAAATGAGGAGCTACTTGCTCCTCCCGAAGATATAGCGGTCTACTTGCCTCTTGGGCGGTGACTTCCTGGGCCGCGCGGCCTCCCAGCAACTGGTACCTCCTCCCTTTCCGAGGGAAACATCATTGCAGGCCCTGCTATCGTCCATACAGGCCCTAAACTCGGGCTATTTGGACTGGTACCAGCCTACTGACCCTCCAGTCTCCATCGACTCGGTAGACTCTCCCAGTGGGTCTGACTGAGTCTTAGTCAGGGATACATCCATCCTATACTCCCCTATGCTGCTACTCCCCTCCTTTGCAGGAGGTGTCTCAGAATCTAGCTCATCTTTATCCGATGCCCAGTCGTCCTCATCCTCCAGCATCTCTTCGTCCGAGCATTCATCACGGTAGTAACGCTCCATATCTATTGAATATGCCCTGGAGTCAAGTCCCCGTCCCCTTCGAAAATTCCCTTGCTAATCAGACCTTCCAGGGAGGCGGCCTGCAGTTCAGTGCGGATGCCTATACCTGACAGCACGCTGTAGGGGATAGCTGTCACCGTGTTCCACTGGCGCCATCTCATTCCTCCCTTTAGCTTGGTGTCCTCATGCATCTTAGCGAACATCCTTACTTTGGATCAGCCCTCGGCGTTGATGCCCATAGTCAAGGAAGGGGTAAAATGATTCTATTTTGCTCCGTGTTGCTTCCTGTAGAGGTAAAACTGTTTCATTGTTGGATTGGCTCATCTCAAGTGCGCTTCATTGTCTGCAATAGAGGTGAAGCTGCTTCGATTTTGGATATACTCAACTGTGTGGAAAAGGGTCTGTTATGGTGAAACACACACAAACACACACACACACACAGAAAATCCCCTCCTCCATCTCTCAATCGCCCTCCTCTCTCTCTCCCGATCCTTCCCCTCTCCCTCTCCTCTGCCCACTTCTCCTTTCACCACTGTGCTCCGCTTTTCTCTCTTATACAACCCTGGTCGTCTAGCAACAATGAATCTTACCTTCTGATCACAGTAGAAATGCAACAATCGGTGGCATTGCACCAGCGTGGAAACAGCAGCAGGCTGCCACAGACTTCCTCAAC
The DNA here is from genome assembly GCA_003427395.1 of Chara braunii. NCBI lineage: Eukaryota > Viridiplantae > Streptophyta > Charophyceae > Charales > Characeae > Chara > Chara braunii. Next base: position 1,242,362 of record BFEA01000157.1, on the reverse strand, counting down.
CAGAATAATTGCTGGGTTTTCTTTGGCACATCATACACAGAGAGTCTCAAATCTGTTGTTGAAGTAGCTGACCATCTTGAGGCTGAGTGCTGTTCAAGTGCATGGCTCACTCACGAAGTCACAACGTGATCTGACATGCAGAGAGACACATGAGCTGCAGGAGGCCTGCGCATCAGGACAGATGAGGCACTTGGGGGCTAATACGCTCCCCTTAGTACTGAAATCCTTTCTCAAGGCCCTCGCCGCCACAGAATAAAGACTTCCATTACATCTCACAAACATGCATATTGTGTGTACTGCGACACAGGAAGGCCTGCAGAACCATAAGATAGCAGAAAGGCAAACAAAGTTCAACAAACAGTAGTCATCATACTTGCGGCGCGCCGACCCGGTGATGCAGTACGGTGCACCGTGCGGGGTGCGCTTGGTGACACCGCGCGCACATATGCGCGTGCGCACACATAACGTAGGTCGTGCGCACAGCGCATGGAGAAACGCTGCTGTTGGGGAATGCACCCCCTGAGCCGCCCTTTTTTTTTTTTTTTGTGTGTGTGTGTGTTATAAAATATCACCACAACTTTCCCTATTCCACCCAGATGAGTAGATCCAAAGTCACAGCAACTTTTCCTGTATTGCAGACAATGAAGCATTCTCAAGATGAGCCAATCCACCAATGACACAGTTTTGCTTCTGTGTGTGTGTGTGTGTGTGTGTGTGTGTGTGTGTGTGTGTGTGTGTGTTGTCATATTCGCTATACACTAAAAAAAACCACGACTGTACCAGACTATTTCGTCGGACTTTCACCGACTCATCAGGAGGTTGAACCCCGACAGTCTGCCCAGGATTCATTTGACTGATGGATAAGGACTCACCACATCGCCCAGAGTTTGCGATACCCCTGAGAAAAGTGGTCGACTTTACTCACACCAACCTTTCAATCCTAGCAGACTGCCGGTCCAAACCCCTGACAAGAACGGTAGTAATGTGTTTGCGCGCGTGTGTGTGTGTGTGTGTGTGTGTGTGTGTGTGTGTGTGTGTG
>BFEA01000157.1:1222081-1239354 GCA_003427395.1 Chara braunii | reverse complement strand
GAGAGAGAGAGAGAGAGAGAGAGAGAGAGAGAGAGAGAGAGAGAGAGAGAGAGAGAGAGAGAGAGAGACGAAGTCGACGGTGACGCGCCTGTTACAATGAGCAAAATCGAATGAATGTTCTGCCACAGAGAGAGAGAGAGAGAGAGGAGAGAGAGAGAGAGATATGGTTGTCGGGCCTTGTTGATCCGACGTGGCACCAGTGCGGGGAGGACTCTCGCGGAAGGCGGTTGGTGGCAGGCCACACGGTAACGGGCATGGATCGACAAGGCGCAAACGTGCGTGGCGCCCGATTTTTTTATTTTTTATTTTTTTCGATTTTCAAAAACACACTGCAATTTCCTACAACCGGAAGGCCGACAGGCCTTACTGCCACCCACGGACAAAAACACGTCCGTCAGTGGGCCCGCGCGGGCCCAGGTTGATATTCAGGCCTCCGCCACTCCGACCCTGCCCCGACCTTCTATTTTGTCGCTTGTGGCGACAAGCTCTTTTGCTGCATGGCTGGGGGTGTGTACTGGTGGTTTAACTCCCCGATAGAAAAAGGCTAGGGCTACTACAGACTGAACAACTCCCTCCTACCCACAGACCGTCTGACAGAGGCAGTTAGATGGAACTGGCTGCTCCGCGACAGGAGGAGGCGAGACGCCACAACATACACCAGTGGTTTATCGACAGCTACGCGGACTTGTCCCAGCTCGCATCAGATCCCACTAACAGATTTTATCACAACCTGCTCACATCCACCAAGGATGAATTGAATGAATGGAGGAGATGGGAATTAAGGGGCTTACAACTGCGCGCCAGAATGACTGATTACATCCTCAACGAATTCATGACCGAATTCTTCTTCTTCAAAATCAAAGCCAATGCCAGAAACAACATGATCAAGACGTTGAAAGACCCAGCGGATCAGGGGAGAATAAAGTCAATCGACACAAACAAGTTATGGATCGCCAAATCTTTCTACGCCGACCTCTACGAGTCCAAAACTCCTAACATGAGAGGCTTGTTCCGGATCATGGCCAAAGATTGGTCAGTAAAAACAGGGAGAGCACAGAGGACAACCCAGCAAGCACCGACCACTCAACCCACTCCCTTGACCAACACGTATTGGACACCAATTTCGAAGGCCTGGCGCCGAATGATGCCGAACAAGAGAGGGGCACCGAGAAACAAAGAGGAAGTCCTAAGGCAACCCCTATTCTGCAAAGGGCAAGCCCTGGACTCTTCGGGCTAAAGATCGAAGATGGTTGTCCTGGGTAGAAAGAGGAGTATGGCAGGTTAAAAATCTATGGTCCGAGGAACGACAGGATTGAGAGGCTGCCATTCCATGAGTACCAACGTAGCAAAAATCCACCGAAGCATCCCTCCCCTATGAACATCTCTGCTAAGAGAGAAACACACGTGGAAACCAGGAAATTGGGACCTACTCATCTCCCAGGGCCCCCCATCACGAGTCTACCGTTTCGTCTGAAGGTCAAATCCAGCCAGCTAGCAAGCCAACGTCATATCTTACCCGATTTCTAAACACGGCCTTTACAAACTAGAAGTTCAACACCTAACACCTCAAAACGGATGGAGAGAAACCTTCCTGCTTAGGAAGGCCTGAGTCTCTCACAAGAAACCGTGGACCATTTTCCAGCCAGAACTCAGTATCCAGGAGCTTGAATTCGACCCAAAAGAGTGGACTTGGGAACAAGGCACCACCGGGAAGTCAAGAACAATAACAGAATATGACGTGAAATTCGGTTATGACCTTGGACTGCTGACCACTGTTCCGAACCCCAGGCTGGAGAAATGGCGGAACATCCTGCATCCCGAACCACCCCCCTCACCATCCCATGGACCAAATATCTCCTCATCAGACCGGTCAGAATCCGTAGCATGCAGTGGCTCATAGCACATGCAGCCCTCCCTGTCAGCCAATGGCTGCACAAGAGAAGGAAACACTCAGACCCAGACAGCTCGGAATTATGCGCACTGTGCAATAACAACATACCCAAAGAAATCCCTCACTGCCTTCTCTTCTGCCTGGAAGCGGCCCGGATCTGGAACAAGGTTCTGGAACTGTGGCCAATCCTTTTCTCAACACCACCTCCCAATGCCCCCCTCTAACTATCCTTCTCTTCGTCAACCCCAAGGAACATCAAGGGCAGCAGGCAAGTGTGGTTCAATCTAATCAGAAAATTGGCCCTCTGGGTCATATGGAAAAGCAGATGCACACAGACAATCGAGGGAACAGAGGTGGCAAGAGAGAAAATGTGGACCCTTCTGCTAAACATGGAAGAGACCGAGATCCGGAGCAGATGGCGAATGATATCTTCATCCAAGCATCGCAGACCAGAAAAGCACGCAGCCAAAAGATGGGCATTCCTGAACAACTGGTTGTTAAGAGGCAAGGTCGCTACCATAATGGACAACAGGCTGGTATGGAAGAAGCGACATCAGGCTTAGCTGTTAAGCAACGGAACACCATGAAGTCCAAGAAGGAGGAATTGCACGACGAGCACGAAAACGAGCAGCCTGACGAGCAGGGGTTGGGAAAGACATACAAATTCAATTGGAAGCCGTACCTCTCACTGTTCTTGTTTTGCAGGTGTCTATTTGACAGGCCCTGATTTGGAGCCTGAGAGCATCAGGTGGGTAGGGCAAGCTGACAGTCAATCCTCCTACAAGGGAGTAAGCAATGCTGGTCAGGGATCCTTTGGCCAAACGGAAGGAAGCATGAGCGTGTACTCTATGTATTTCAATTCGACTTGCCGGGGGAATAGGAACCCAGAATGGAAAAGGAGCCAGGACCATAAGTCACCATCGTGCGAGGATTTGAGCCCTCGGCAGTGCTGGAAAAGGTCTTGCCCGCCCTAAGTGAAGGCGGGCCAGCTAATATGTGCCAAGGCCTGGGTACAGGCCAGTGTGATCACGCTGAAGGGCTGGTCAAATGAATCTACGCGGTGGCCTGTCTAGGGCTCAACCCACATCTCAGCTCAGGCCCCGTACAGACTTGTGCCCGCCCTAAGGGAAGGTGGGCCATAATATTTACGAGAGGCCTAGTTTTGTCAATTCTGGATGTGGGGTATCAGACAGTTGCACCACGCCAGTTGGTTGCAGGGTAACATGAGCCTTCCCCTGGCTTCTTCCAGAAGCAGCAGCTCGAGAGGCAGTTGAGCCCAGGGCATGTATAGTTGAGGCCGTGGGCGTGAGCCACCAGAGGCCGACACATCACAGAACGGTGTCGGGCGAATGAGAATGCAGCATCTTCGTCACACACTGGCCAGCAGTCAATGAGATTGCAACTAACACTTGTAGCCTCATGGGCTACCTGGGCGTGCCCAACGGTAAAGGGCCCAGGCCCGTAACAGCAACTGAGGGCCTGGGCGCAGACACTGGGGCCCGACTGGAAACTACTGGAAACTCATCCAGCCAGGCCCAGAGCTCGACAAAGCAGAGCTCACTTTCCATAAAGGAAAGTGAGCACGGCAGCCAGGGGGGATTCTGGCCGTGTGCTTGCTGGCGGCAAGTTAGAGCGCTGGAGGCCGCTGGTAGGCCAAGGGCAGGAAGAGGCGCACACGGGCGCATTGTGGTGTTGGGTGCTGCAGTTGCAACGGGCGCTGAGCAGCCATAGCCGGGCTTGCTCAGCGGAGGCTGGTGATGGTGATGGTGATGGTGGTTCTTGGGTGTCCGGGATGCACACTGTGGGAAGTCAAGGGGTGATGTGAGAGGAGAAAGAACATACCTGGTGTATGCTGGCGGTCTGCATTGGTGATGACGTCACCTACATTGGTCTTCGACTTCGATGTGATCCAGTTGCATGAACGTAGATAGGGATAGATAGGCTGAGTAGTGTAGACAGGGCGCTGGGCGCCAGACAGTAGGAGCGACATTGGATACTGTGTTGGTGAGACCAAGAGCGCCGACATTGACATATGAATTCATCGTATTGCTCTTATTTGGATGGTACCTTGGTGCATTGTGCTCTCTGCTTGGTACATGACTATCTGGGCTACTTCGTGATTTTGCAATCTGGACTTCTGTCTATCGCTCTCGCTCATGTTCCTTGCAATCGTAAGTGTCTTTCTTTTTGAGTCCTTCGGATTCGTGAAAAGCTGAGATTGCCAATCCTTTTCTTTTTGGGGGGAGTTCAAAGATTGCTATCGATAAGAAACTAGTTCCAAAAGTGTTAACACCATAGATTCAAAAGCATTCAAAGTGACTACAAGCCTGACAGCAAGCGGCGCATGGCATCTGCGTCTGTTGCAGAAGTCCAGCATCATGGAGTCCAATTAGGATCAGGGTCACTTTCCTGCACTTGATAGCAGTCCTGGAACTCTGGTCATGATAATTGGCACAAAATCGCATCCTTCTCAGTTAAAAAAAAATAAAAATGAAAATTAGAGAGAGAAACACAATCGCTGCACGTCCGAGTGAGCAATGAGGAACTTGAAGTTTGAACCCAACACCAATCTGTGACGTGACTCCGACACAAACAAACATCAGAAATAAAGGACAAAGTCCGACAAATGGGGATTATAGGATTATCGTATTATACTATGACTATAGAAATATGCGGCAATTATAGACACTTCATCTTGCCTGATGGTGGGAGTAATGCAAAGCGTTTGCGATGCTATTTTTGTTAATTAAAAAATACTTTGAAAAAGTGATCTCTTGCGAGCGCCTGCAAAGCACTAAAGATTTGATGGGTAGTGTTGGAAGCTTTGTTATGTTTCCAGAAAAAGAAAATTATGTTTTTCGAATCCAGAAACCAGTACTACTAAAGTAGCTATACATACCAACTTTTTCACAGATCTCTATGCTTTGATAGGAACTGGAAGTTTTGAAACTGGTTGGTATACTACCATAATGAAGTTACCTTTAATTTTTTGTATTAGGATAGGTTTTGAACAGGTGCCATGTAAGGAAAAAGATTCAGTCACTGTTCCTGCAAGACTCAGACGTGCAAAACAGTTACCAGAGAGAAAATATAGTTTGCACCGAAGTTGGCTGTGCAGTAGCTGTAAGAAAAGTGAAAACGGACATCTCACGATACGAGGCAGTTTCCCACTCCGCACTTGACTACCAGGTCAGTCACTAGAGAGGACTAAGAGCTAATGCCAGAGACATTTACAATAGTTGTCTTTTGAAAGACGGCAACTAGATCGGAGTTCTTTTCCCTTTGTTTTTCCTTTCTCTTTCCCATCAGTTATTGCATCAATTTGACGGTTTGACCCAATGAGAATTCGAGCTCATGTAGGCACGTCAAGGGACTCCAGATAATAAGTTGGAATGTCAACGGCCTAGGAAACATCCTAACCGAAGAAGACAAACTTAGAGAAATCCGGACGGGCCTGGTGGGGAAAGATCTACCCAAACCCGATCTGGTTCTCCTCCAAGAGACCCACCTGTCCAATCTGAACAGTCACACCAAGATACAGCAGAGGGTGGAGAGAACAGTAGGGGGATGTGCATTTGCACTATGGTCCAACAAAGAAGGCCAAAGCAAAAAAGGGACGACAATACTCATCCCAAGAACATCCACGGACTGATCCTGAACAGCGAGGGCGACAGCGAGGAAGGGAGATGGTCTTGGTTAGACATTAGATGGCAAGTGGAAGGATGATGGTCTTGGTTAGACATTAGAAACTCAATGTGAGTGACGTGATGAGTGGAAGGATTGAGTTTTCTTGGTGGTGGTCACCAAGGAATGTCGGGAAGGAGATGACGACGCCATGATAGTAAAGCTCATGTTATCTTCTTCATGAATATATTTCCTTTTGTGTAATCTTTTCTCATTAGATGGCAAGAAGAAGACTTGAGAATTCTCAACCTATATGCACCTAACACGGAATCCGAAAGACTGACCTCCTTTGAGAACATCAAAACCCTTATCCCCAACCCGCAACCGATAGTCATCGCAGGAGATTGGAACACGACCCTGGACCCCAACCTGGACCGGATCTCAAGGACAACAAATGGGCCCCACAAGAGAGGGCACCCGGATTCGCAACCTGATGACAAAATTCGAACTCATTGATCCACTCAGGGCAATGCATCCGAACAAAAAGGTATTTTCCCGGATAAGGAAGAACCAAGCCAATCGGACATCACTGTCCAGAATCGACTACTTCCTTATATCCGAGAGTCTATTAGGCACAGTTAAAGAGGCCGAGATCCTCCCATCTGCAGCCTTCAAAGGTCTGGACCACAAACCTATTCAATTGTTGTTCAACTTCAACTCACCTGTTGAAACAGTTCAGGGATTCTTCAGATTGAACAACTCCCTCTTAACGGCTGAGAGGATGGCTGCGGCAGTCAAAGAAAACTGGTCCCTCAATAAACAGCATAAGTTCAGACAGACAAACAAACACCAATGGTTCATCGACAACTATGCTGAACTAATGCGAACAGTATCAGCTGAATCACGAAGTATAGCTAGAGACCGCAAGAGGAGAAAAAAGGAGCTCCAATTCGCCATCTCGGTTGCAGAATCTAACCTGGCAGAGGACCCCTCTAGCGAATTCTACCAGGAATTACTAGCAAATACCAAAGAAGAACTAAACGAGTGGAGAAGATGGGAACTGAGAGGTCTACAAGTAAGAGCAAGGATGACGCACTACACACTTAACGAGTCCATGTCCAAATTCTTCTTCTCTAAAATCAAACCAAACACAAGGAATAACATGATAGAGGGCCTCAAAGACCCATCAGAGCAAGGGAACATCAAAACAACAGGCTCCAAAACGGTCACGATAGCCAGGGCATTCTACACAGATCTATATGAATCGAAGACACCCTCACTCCCGACCACAGCGAACTTAGTAGCCCGCCAACTTATGCTATCTAACCTTGACAAGACGATCTCGAGAAACCAGGCGGAAGGCGTGGACAATCCCCTAACCCTAGCCGGAGTTACACATAGCCTTGGCCCAGATGGGGAATGACAAAGCCTCGGGCATCGATGGCCTCTCTAAAGAATTTTGGAGCTGCTTCTGGCCAACCCTAGGAGAAGACATGCTCGACTTTTTCAACGACAGCATGCTGAAAGGAGGCCTAGGCAATGATCTGAGCACCAGCGTGGTTTTACTGCTTTACAAGAAGGGAGACAAAGAAGACCTAAAGAACTACAGACCAATTTCACTTCTCACCACACCCTCCAAAATCCTCGCTAAGGCTCTTGCGAACAAAATCACAAAACTAACTAACAAATGCTTTCACATCGACCAAGCAGGCTTCATCCCGGGCTGGTACATACTGGACAATGTGATGACGCTGAACAAGGCAGCAAAAAAAATCATGGAAAAACGAATGAAGGCTGCAATCTTGTTGTTCGACTTCGAAAAGGTCTACGACCAAGTCAATTGGGAGTTTCTCCATGCATGCATGGAGAAAATGGGGGTAGGCCCAAACTTCAAAAATTGTGTGGTAAAGATAGCAGAAATTCACGAAAATGTATTACGTTAATGAGTTCGTCATTCCAGGTGTCAGGGGCCCAGATCAACAGAATCCTATCAGATACCTACCCGATATCTAGATCTGTCAGACAAGGCGACCCATTGGCTCCGCCCATATTCCTCTTCATTGTGGAAGCCATAGCTTCCTTCCTTCGAAAAGATCCATCCATCGACCACCTCACTGAACGCAATTTCAACCCGTTACACGACTTCGCCCTACCCACTGCACTTATGTTTGCCGACGACCTCACCGTCCTCATCCACAACAATAACTCTTTTTTCCAAGCCCTAGTAAGAGCGATGGAAGCCTTCAGACTGACATCAGAAATGAAGGTCAACTGGGGCAAAACCGCAGGCTGGTGGCTGGCAGACAATACCCCCCCCCTAACCTCCCGACACGGCCACACCCATGCCATGGACAACGGGAGAGCAAGCATTACGTTTCCTGAGCATCATGGTCAACAAGGAAGGAGTTTGGCCAGGAATGGGCTAAAACCTAATTGCCAGGGCAATCACCCGCTTAGCCCTATGCAAAAACGCTCAGGCCTCACTAATCGGACAAGCCCTTTTAATTAACACGACAATCTTCTCCACACTCTGGTACATGGCATCCATCTGGTCTCCCCCTGATAACGACATCCAGACGTTAAAAACAAGGTGAGATGCTACCTGTGGACAGGAGATCCCAACAAGACCACGTGTATCAACAAGGTAGCCTGGAACCACATCACGAGGAAACCACAAGAAGGGGGCCTTGGGTTTATTGACCCCAAACAAGAGTCCGTAGCACTGCAGATGAAATGGATTATCAAGATCCTTATCAGACAATCCCTCCCATGAACCCAGATGGCTCTAGACAGCATCAGAAACTTGGCGCTGATAAACTTCCGACCGAACATGAGAGGTATCTACTGGCTCATGGCGAATGACAGGACAATCAAATCAAGCAGACCTCACAGGAGCAACCCCACGGAGTTGATCACAACCCCCACTCAAACAGCCATCTCATACTGGAGCCCTACAATCAAAGCCCGACGTAGAATGATGCCAAGTAAACACGGTTCACCAGGAAACAGAGAAGAGGTCCTGAGACAACCTCTCTTTTGCAACCCTTGGATCACCGACCCTAGCGGAGGGACATGGGCACTATGCACAAATGACCAAAGATGGCTATCCTGGGTGGAAAAAGGCGTGTGGCAGGTTAAACACATCTGGGCAGAGGACCAAGGATGATGGGCCACCGAACAAGAACTACGAAATGTCTTGAAAGGTTGTCACTCCCTCGCTGGAAACCTAACGTTGATCCAGAAAAGTATCCCAAAACCATGGCTTTCTTTCCTGAGGCAGGACTTCTCGTGGAGATCCGGGGTTTGGGGAATACTTGTCTCCCAAACCCAGCCTACTCGACCATAGCGATTCGTCTCTCGAACCAACCCACTCTGCTACCTACCTAAATTCTACTCATACCCCATAGCTAATCACAACATACAAGAGCTGGAGATCCAGAACAAAGATCCCCAGTACGACACACTAGAAACCTTCCGACTGAGAAAAGTGAGGGTTTCAAAGTCCAAACCCTGGAGAATCTTCCAACCGGACCTAAGCATTTCAGACCTTGAATTCGACCCGAAAGAGTGGGTTTGGAAGCAGGGCAAATCCGGGGGAACGAGAACGATTTTTGATTACGATGTCAAATTCGGCTATGAGCTAGGTCTGCAAACAAAAGACCCGAACCCCAGACTCAAAGGAAAGTGGAGGGAAATCCTGAATCTGGGTCCCACAGACCCCATTTCCATCCCATGGACGAAAGTACCTGACCATTAGACCGGTTAGGATTCGAAGCATGCAGACAGCTCTGAGCTTTGCAGGCTATGCACAAACAACATCCCGGAAGATATACCCCACAGTCTACTGTACTGCAAGGAAGCAGCATGGATATGGAACAAAGTGCACGATGTATGGTCCCTCCTCTTCTCATCACCCCCTCCGCCCACAACTCCCCTGAACATCCTGCTCCTTTCCAACAATACTGACAATCTCAAAGGCGGCAAGGAAGTATGGTTTCGCCTGCTCAGGAAGCTGGCTCTATGGGTAATCTGGAAAAGGAGATGTACCAAGACGATCGAAGGAAATGAGGTGGCAAGAAAAGAAATGTGGGTACTTTTGCTGGGAATGGCTGAAACTGAGATCCGATCCAGATGGAGGGAGGTGACATCAGCAACGAAAGGCAGACCAGAAAGGATAGCCATCAAGAGACGGGTCTTCATGAGAAACTGGCTGCTTCAGGGAAAGATTGCAAGTGTGACAGAGAACAGATTGATTTGGAAGAAATGGCACAGCGCAACTCCAACAAGGACGGTGACCCAGTGATGGGCAAACTGAGATTTTCATCTCAACAGTATAGACAACTCTCCTCTTTTCTTGCTTTATACGAATCAGCCGACAGAATCACAATAGATTCTGAGAGGAAAAGAAGCAGGGCAAGCTGACAGTCAATCCTCCGGATAGGGAGCAATCAATGCTGGTCAGGGTTCCTTCGGCCAGACGGAAGGAAGTGTGAGAGTGTTCACCATGTATCTCAATTTTTGACTTGCCGGTGGAAAGGAACCAGACTGACGCTCTCCAGAATGGAAATGGAGCCAGGACCATAAGGACCTGTTTTGAAAAAAACGAAAAAAAAGAAAAAAAGAAAAAAGAATTTGAGCTCATGTCTCTGTTTATTAACAGTTGGAGGTGTGTACCATTCAGTCACACGCACTGGGCACAGCTTTTTTTTCCCTTCCCATTCTTCCGGTTTTTAATGGCACAGTTGGCAACATAACAGTCTAAGAGCAAGGAGTACAACAAACTGATATATTAGAGGTGCAAAACAGTTGATCTGTGAGGCATTCATGAAGCTTGAAAGGGGGATAGGCTGACTAGGATCTAGAAGCAGGGGGCTAGAGGAAAGAAGTGGTACTATAGTAAAACAACACAGGGAAGTAATGTCAGGCTCTGGCGCTGAGTTTTCAGGCGCAAAAATCATGGGTGCTATGCAACAATGCCGACAAGAGAAAAGTGACAAAGTGACAAAGAAAGGTTCCAGAATTTGAAGTTTTTTATCATACTAAGGGCATCGCCACACTACTCTCGAAATGTGCCAGTGTGGCGAGGCCCTAAAGCAGACGGCCAGGCCTTGCAGGTTGAGAGGAATCAAACAAAAGGTTATTTTTTCAGTTCTCATTTTTTCTTTTTTTCTTTTTTCAGGCTAGATGACAGGGGAAGAAGCCTTCCTTAAACCATCAGTCCCCCTTCCCAGCCACCTCTCCGAAAGACACGGTCGTAAATGCACTGCAGAAAAGAGGGGTCGGCGTGGGCCCGGTAGGAGGAGGGGAGGCCAAAATGGCAGAAGAGGGATTCAAAACCCCGACAGCGGATTATGACGATTCTGCTGTTCTAACCTACTATTCTGCTTTTGAACAACTTGACATTTCTTTTTCTTTCTTCTCCCCCCCCCACATCCCCGAAAAAAAAAACAAAAAACAATTGCCCCATCTATTCTGGGGGGCAACAGTTCGGTTGCTTATCACTGGCAAGCATGTTTGTACATCAAAGCTGGGGGGGAGATCAGCGCAGGGAAGGAGAACAGTCCAACCCTTGTGGCCCTAGTCACCTAACAACAGGGGAGCTGTAAAAAGGGGGACCCACCCCCGCAAACCATGCATGGCCTTTCCCCAGGGGCAACTCTGCTGGCTGGGAGGCTTACTCGCAGCACCCAGATACAGAGCAGGATGGCCCCCAGGGAGGCGGGGCACGGGGAGGGGGCTCCCATACAGTTCCTCAGGCCGCCTATTTGAAACCTGCACTTCTGAAAATCAATGCCTTCCACCTTTGTCCACCTTAGTCGTACAGTACCTTATCCTGTCTACACCCCTCTTGTCCCTCATACCTTGGTCTTGGCTAACTCCATCTCTCTCTCTCTCTCTCTCTCTCTCTCTCTGCCCCTTACTCCCTGATTACTATCTCAGCATCATTAGCATCCCAGCACCTTTAACCCCTACATCCTTTAATGTCCTTTAATGTTCCTGAGCCTTTTTCTTTTTTTTTTCACAACTTGACATTTCACCTGGCAGGGTTTGTTTTTCATGCCAGGCGGGCCCAAATGGCCTCTAATGTTTCTTTTCCGGGCCACTAGCGACTTTGAACGGCTGCTTTCTGGACCAGCAGTCCAGAAGGCGGCCAACTAAATATGCATCAACCGGTGGAAAACAACAAAAATAGATAGGAAAAAGCAGATGTCGGCTGAGGGCATACTCGGACTAGGGCTTTTCCCACCGCTCCGCAGACGTAATTCCTGTCATGCGCATCCAGGCATGGCCAGAAAAGAGGTCATACACATCCAGAAAGTCCTACTGTGACTACACCCTAAGGCTTCATGCAGCTGCTTTCTGCGTTTGCGGCCTGCAGACGAGTCGGAGGGACAGCGGATTGCCTTGCGCATGCTGGACTTCACAGGGCTCAGACAAGCGGAGTTCACACATTGCGTCCTGCACAGGTGGAGTTCACACCTTGGCCCTTCGACACCTTAGACATATATGCGCGCGCGCGCGCGCGCGCGCGCGCGCGCGAGAGAGAGAGAGAGAGAGAGAGAGAGAGAGAGAGAGAGAGAGAGAGACAGAGAGAGAGCATGCTTTCTGTGTGCATGTGTGTGCATGAGCGCGTGTTTGTGTGTATTTGTGCCTGTGTTCCCATGTGTGCATGTGTGTGTGTCTTACATCCACTTTTTCGATGTGGTCAATGTATAGATGCATAGGGGAGAGATAGAGTGGTCGTCTGCCTTTAACACGAGCCACAATTGCTGACATCCCACTCCACCCCAACAAGAGAAAGTATATAGGAACAAAAACAAAATAGAACAAGAAAGTTGAACAAACCAAAAAACAATGGGAAAAGGAAAACAATTCAATTCATAGAATTAGCACAAAATGTGAGGCTTTACTCTCGCGGAGGACATAATGTGCCAACATAGAGGAAGAACTGGAATGCCTGGGAGAATCCAGCATCGCCCTTCTGCCTCGTCCACTCAGGCGACCAACACATCTTCCCACTCCTTCAAGTAGCTACGCTCTCTCTATACTGCCGCGCTACGTCCTGCGAACTACGAAATCCTTGCCTCGCTCCGTCCGTTCATCCACACTCCCAATGATCACCGGAAAACGCATGTACTCCAAAAAAGCGCTAAAATAATTCTAGTCTGAGAAAAATCGACTGTTCCATCAGAACCCGGCCGAATGCCGATTACGGTACCCGTATCTCAACCGTACCGAACAGTCCACTTGTCAGAGGAACTTCCTTCGTTTGTATCAAGCTCGTAATGTAGACCCGATCCATGCAAAAAATAACAAAATTGCACAGACCCATAAACTGTATCCCGAAATTTTTTTTGCCGGAGGTACCTCCTACCCATGTATGCGGAGCATTTTGTCAACCAGTTCCATCCAACATAAAGTTTGTCAGTAAAGGCACCGTACGTCCGTCGGTGATAAAAATATATCTCAAAAAATATCTAAAAAATATCTAAAAAAATATCTAAAAAAAAAACAGCTAGCTCCGAATCTAGTGCTGTTCTCCCTTTTACCTAGTGTAATCACCTTGTTGCGTTGATACTGTTCACAATGCAAGTCTACAACCTACTTCCTCCGGTCCATCAGCTCATTCTGCGACATCCAGTGAAGCACCTCAGCCGCCAATTTTCGACTTAGCTTGGTCCGTCTTAACGCCAATATGGCCCTCTTGAGAACATGTGCAGGGTATTCCAGCAAGGCTGCTTCAATAAAAAATAATTTAATAATGCTCGTGATATCTTGCTGCATAGTCGTGTTAGTGATGATCCTGTGCAGTGTGCCAATTATGGTGAGTGCSTTTGTCTTCTTAGGACCGTAACTCTTGAAGTGCTTAATCGTATGAAGACGTCCACGAGACCCCTCCCGTAGTGAATCGACATTCTTCAAACGGTGTGAGCACTTCAAGAGGGGTCTAATCTCCAGCCTGTATACGGTTGTCTCTAGGTACTTCAATTCAGTAGACTCTACATCAGCCGTGCATTCGAGTTTCAGTGACGGATGATAGCAGTCCTTGAATCCTTGGATCAGATTCCGTGCCACTAGTGGATTGTCATTCTGCGTGATCACAGCTAGAAAAACGTCGTCCACGAACCTTAAACCGTGAACGAGTCTCTCGTCTGTACCAAGTGACCTCATCCACACATGCTCATCATAATTGCACACAAGATTCGCTATTGGCGGGCTGGACCCTTTACCCATCGGTATGCCCTGCACCTGCTTCAACAGTATCCCTTGCACTAAAAAGAAAGCATGTGAGATGTCAAACTGCAGTAGGATAGGCAGATCACGTATTCTAATCGTCTTCCATCCCCACACGCCTTTCGCCTTCCCCAGTCCTATCTTCTTAACCTGAAGCTTAATCCGGATGTGAGTACGCCCCTGTTCAAGATGTGCATTCACCAGCCAGTCCACAGCTCGTAGGATATGTGCATGATCAAGGCATGTAAACATATCCTTAACATCGAATGTGGCACACATTATACTCCCGCTGTCACCTACCAACTCGTCCGTCCTTTGGTTAAGCTCCGAGATACACGGAGCTAGCTCATTTGTGCCTGTCATCCCAAAACCCAGCTTTAACTCCCTTACCAAGAAATTTAGACATCTGGACAGTACCTTAGAGGCTCGGATCGATGGTTCGTCAAATGTTCTCACAATCGGACGACGCTTGAGCACATCCTTATCCTTAGGTATGACATAGGCGTGTCCATACTTGCCTTKCCTGTTCCATGGCGCAATCTTCGTCAGTCCAAGACTCTTATATGTCATCATACTGTGATCCAGAATATCAGGCATGCTCTCACCAATCACTGCATAGTTAGGGACATCCATGAACATCAAATTTGCCTTCTTCCAAAAAACGTGAGGACACTCTACGTATGTCACCTTTTTTCTATCGGCCAGGGCATCTTGTCAGTTCCCTTATAACACAGGAGCCTGGTACTGGTACCAACTTGAATTTCGGCATGGCCGGTACCATTCTAAAAGAGGCTCAGATGTTTGAGTTTTAGGCTTCACAAAATAGCCTCGGGAGAAGTGGTGGCTTCAACCACCAGTACGTTTCCCAGCCATTTTTTCAATGCCACAGCTTTCGGGGGTCGTCTGCCAGAGTAAAAAGCCGGTTGGTTTTTTTTGGGCACGCAGAATGTTTCGAACCCCAGGAAAAAGTGGCTCGGAAGTACTGGTGGTTTAACAGGACAAAAGGATACTGGCTGACAATGACAGAGAAGCTCAAAGAAAAGGAACTGCATACATTCAAACGAGCTAGGGGGCAGAAGGAATATGAGGGTGAATGACTCACGCAAGGATGTATCACGTAGATCATGGACGCTCTTACGATCACCTCGCCGCTGAGTCTTCAACGGGGATTTTCCGTGTCGAATTTGGTTTTGTTGAGGGTCGAAGAGACGAATTTGTCAAGTTCGTGAAGAACCACCTTAATGGCTCATGCAAGGATGTATAGTGCAGATTACGGAAGCTCTTACGATCACCTTGCCGCTGAGTCTTCGACGGGGAGTTTCTGTGTCGAATTTGGCTTTC
This sequence comes from Chara braunii, assembly GCA_003427395.1. NCBI lineage: Eukaryota > Viridiplantae > Streptophyta > Charophyceae > Charales > Characeae > Chara > Chara braunii. The sequence continues at coordinate 1,224,263 of BFEA01000157.1, read as the reverse complement.
TTGAGGGTCGAAGAGACGCATTTGTCACGTTCGTGAAGAAAAACCTTAATGGCTCATGCAAGGATGTATAGCACAGATTACGGAAGCTCTTACGATCGCCTCGCCGCTGAGTCTTCGACGGGGAGTTTCCATGTCAAATTTGGCTTTGTTGAGGGTCGAAGAGACGAATTTGCCAAGTTCGTGAGGAACAACCTTATTGAATTTTGAAAATGACATCAAACCTACCAACAATTTGACAGAGAGGAGCCTGCATGTGAGGACTATCTGATAGAGAACAATGAAGGATCTGACAAGCAACACATTCATGGGCGGTCTAGTTCTGTGCTAGCGGGGAGCTGTTACGAAGGATTCAGAGGAACTCTTGAATGGTCGCCTTCCTAAGGCATAGAAGAGGGGAGGAATGGGCCTTGCCCAACAGGATGGGCATAGCCGACAGTTAATCCTCTCGGATGAGAGCAATCGGGGTTCCGTGGGCCGTAACGTGGGGAACCGTTAGAGTGGGTGTTCATGTCATATATTGACTTGGCACTGTTGGAAGTGGAAAACGAACCGGACTGATGCTCCCAAGGATAGAAAGAAGTCAGGATCATAAGGCCCTGTTTGAAGAAAAAGGGGGCAAAAAAAAAAAGTGAGAAAAAAAAAACAGTTAGTGTGCCAATCTGCTAGCAGGTTGGGAGTTGAAACTGACATCAGAGTTTGGTAGTTTTGGTCAGATTCATAACTGTTGCAGCGAACAGCCAAATCCAACTTCCGTTTGATTTCCCTTTTCCAAGGACAAACGGCCTAAGGCTATGCCTTCTGCAAAGGAAAATTAGACCCCACTAAATCTTCAACTCTTCCGTATTAGAGGCTCGAATGCTGTCCTTTACAATGCTGGGAGAAATCCCGACACAAATGCCACATCATCCCAAACTGAAAAAGGGCAACTGCACGGAACTGACTGACTTCAGAAAGCAAGAAAAGTACAAACAGTCCTGTTGTGAATATATTGTCACATTATCACATGCATATCAACTAAAAGAGCACACTTTGCGAAACAAACGAAGAAAAAAGCAGACAACCCGAAGCACACTGAAACAGTTGTGAATATGCATCCTAGTCAGACCACTGACCACGGCCAGGTGGCTGAACACAAGTGACTACCAGTTGCGATACAATGATGTCCGGGGCCATCACCTTCAAAATTATCTTTGGAAAAAAGAATAAAAAGATGATATGGGGGGGGGGAGGAACCTAAGAATATGAGGACTGTCACATGTGAACAAGAGGAACAAATCCCATCTCTAACCAATTCCTAACTGTCTAGGACATCAGAGTCTATTATCATCATCTGATGTTATGGACTGAGGAAAAGCATCAAGGAATGTTGATGGTAGTATGATGGTACCTAATATTTTATGGAGTCCTTGGCTCGCGTGTAAGCAGACACCTGCGGGACTAAAATAGCACCAGCCCAGCATGAATCTGGCCGACATTTAGATTAGGTTCTTGCTTGTCTATTGAAACCATATTATAGCCCGAAGGCATCTGGCCTAACAGATATGACAGTTGCACAACTCTGCCGATTGGCAACACCTCCGAGGGTGCACGTCTCCTGTGACGCCTGCCCTCACAGCTTTTTTTCTCCGATTCCATTACCTAACATCTTAGGGCGTACTCACACAGCGGTGGCAGTCTAGTAAAATCTGCTGAATCTTCTTTCCCATGTTTGCTGAAATAATACCCCCCCCGGTCGCACATGGGTTGCAAATCAGAAAGGACACGAGCGGGACTCTCTGGCAATTGCAAAATTGGTGCCTCTCATGGTCACAAAGCGCGGAAATTTTCTTTTAACAATTCCCAAAAGGCGAAAGAGAATTTGCGACGGCCAAAACAGAATTTGGCACCACCTCTCGAGGTGGTAGCAAAATGCCCATCCCCGTGGCCCCCCAGGCCGCTGACAAATGCTACCCTGTTTGCAATTTTGGTGGTCGGAAAACCCTAGTGTGACTCTAACAGCATAGCAGATTTTGCGATTTAGCAAAAAAAAACGCTAGTGTGAGTATGCCCTTACCATAGCAAATTCCCTTCGCTTGCTACCCAGCAGTCCTAATATGATTTGTGGTTTTATATGTGACATTGCTCCTACATAACCCAGTCTTATTGACGACACTACCAAACAGAGAACTGCTTTACACCCATA